>BPTQ01000008.1:53894274-53960299 GCA_019973895.1 Chrysanthemum seticuspe
TAAAAAAGTTTAAAAGGTTCTTAATGTAAAACTGTATTCATGATAGCATCCGCAAAGCTTATGTCAAAATGTAATTCTTGGAAAATTTGAAAAAATTTGTCCATTTGATTACTGGCTTTTTCGCGGAGCTTTTGTTCATTCAAACGTGATGGGTAAGGAATAGAAGTTTTGGATTTGGTATTTTCAATGGGAGCTACAGGAGGTTCAAAAACAACTCCTGGATTGGATTTGGGTTTCTGGACAACCTGAGGATGGACATCATTGGTACCTCCGTTATTAGTAGGAAGTTCCTTTTCCTTTGTCGCCTCAGGTTCACTTTCCACTACCTTCGGGAGAGAAGAAGAAGAGGTAGTAGGAATAGCGGGTCCATCATATGAAGTACCACTTCTGGTTGTGATCGCCTTTGCATCGCCCCTCGGATTAGCGATCGTGTTGCTAGGTAAAGTACCTGAGCCTGAGGGTCGATCATTTAAAGACTTCTTTAATTCAGCGATCTGACTGACCAACAACCTGTTTGTCTCCTCTTGAGTCTTCATGAATTGCTTTAAAAGCTCATCAGATGTTGATACAGGAGGAGGTGGAGGGATAATTTGAGGCCGTATGTTCTGATTATAGCCAGAATTCCCTTGATTAGGATTCATATTTCCCTGAAATTGATTCCCTCGATTGAAAGTGTTTTGATTAAGATTTCCTTGATGTTGGAAACCTTGATTTGGTCTGGGATAGAAATTACCTTGGTTTTGATAACCTTGGTTCATTCTAGGTTGGTTCTGATTCCGGTTAGGATTCTGGTTAAAACCGGGTGGTGCCTGATAAGTATTAGCTCGGTAGTTTGGTTCATTTTGAGGACGGTATTGATTACCTCCTTGATTTGAAGTACCGGCTATAGCATTAGCTTCAAACGGACTACCATCGGTGGCAGTACAGTTGTAGTATGCATGAGGACCACCACAAGTAACACAAACTTCAACTTTCTTCACTTCACCATATGATGGTGCTTGTGTGAAAGTGACTTTCTTTTGGTTAGCAAGAACCAAAGCCTGAACAATATCCGTGAGTTTGTCAATCTTAGCATCGGTGCTAGATGTACTCACGGGAGATGAAGTAGAAGGTCCGGCATCAGACTGAGTCTGATATGTCTTTGTGCGGAAAGGACGGACCTGGGACTTGTTTTCAATGATTTGCAAGGCTTCTTTTGTGGTCTTGCTCAAGAAATTACCTCCCGCGGAGGCATTTAGAGAGTCTTGGTTAGTCTGGTTCAGACCATTGTAGAAAGTATCCATTTGCATTAACTCGGAAAAACCATGATGTGGACACTTACGGAGCAATTCTTTGTAACGATCCCATGCCTCCCCGAATGATTCATCAAATCTTTGAGAAAATTTCATTATCTCATTCTTAAGACTTGTAGTTCGGGATGGAGGATAGAATTCGTTAACAAACTTTGTGACTAGATCTTCCCGTGTCTCAATGGAACGAGGGGGTTGTTTCTCAAGCCAATTCCGGGCTTGTCCCTCTAGAGAAAATGGGAACAGAAGAAGCTTAATTGCTTCATGTGGGACATTCTTGTATTTGATGGTAGATGCAATCTTGTTAAACCATCGAATGTGTGCATGAGGATCATCCCGCACAAAACCATAGAATTGGCTTTGGGTTACCAGATTAAGTAACCCGGTTTTGAGCTCAAAAGTATCAGCCACGATGGCTGGGACAACAATAGCATCTCCGTAACCCTCGATGGGTGCTTGGAGAAGCTCATTCATCGGCTTGTCTTCTGCCATTACGGCAGGTGGTGGTGGTGGTAGACGTTCATCAGTCACGGCTGAAGGAGCAGAACGTCCTCTACGTCTACGAGGAATATTTGCAAGCTCAGAAAGTGGACTTGTAGAACTGGAAGAACGAGTGCGCATGCACTAAGTATAAAAATCAGTTTTCAAAACAAATGCGAGGCAAAACGACAAGTGAACTTTAACCAATAATCACAAATGAAATGGCTTCTTTGAAAAAGGTACACCAAATCACAAGGACACAAAGGCAAGTTTTAAATCTGTTATTCGGGAACTTATTATGGTCACACCCCCAGTTAGTAGGTGTACTGCCTTGATTTGCGGTGGTTGATTTTTATGTATTTAATTAAGTACCACTGAAAAGACGTAGGTATAGATTTGTGCTGATGGTTTAAAAACTTTTGGACAATATTTTTGGTATCGTCTCGTTTAACCAAATCGTATTTTTTTAAGAATCACCTTACAAGAAACACAAGCTAGAAAACGTTACGATTGTTTTGTTGTTTTATATTTTTGTTTGGTGTTTTTAACACTTTAGGAAAAGTGTTAATGAACTTTTTGATTTATGATAACTGTACAAAAAACTGTTTACAAAAGGTGGTATATGTGCAAGTACGGGTCTGAAAATGCTTAGGACACGCTTACAGCCTCCCCGGCAGCGGCGCCAAAATTTGATTGGTGCAAAACCGTCAAGTTTTCTCACGCAAGCTAGCCACTTGTGAATGACCAACCGTAAGGAACTTAAAACAGTTCAAACACCAAATGCAATTTAGATCAGAAGAATACAGTGGATTCCCGGGTCGTTAAGTCCCACGGAGGATGAATGGTGTTTAACACAATTAGATGTCGAATAATCACTAAGGATAGTGATCAGTAAGGATTTTGAGTTATTTATTCCTAAAGAAAAGTTTTATAAATTACAGGGGCTTAAATGCAAATTAAAGGAAATTAAAAAGATAAACTATATTAAATAAACGCTATCACTATTTGTAAAATCTGATGTTTTTGATTTTATGTTTTTATAAAACTGAATTTAAAAACTACGTGACGTACTAAAGAAAATGTGAAACTAAAGCAATATAAATCCTAAAAATATGAAAATAACATTTTTACAATCCTAATGATAAAAGAAAATTTTTAGAAAAAGAAAATTATTTTTATAACTATTAAATTAATTATTATTAATTAAAAACTAATTTTAACTATTTAATAATAACCTAAAATACAAGAAAATAGGAAATAAATCTAGAAAAATAAAATTATGACTTGGAAAAATCTAAAATAACAAAAGAGAATTTTCAAAACTATTTTTATATTTTTCTGATTATTTTTCTATTTTTTATGAATTTTAAACTATTTAAAACTAATTAAATTACTTAAAATTACACATTAAACTATGAAAAATCTGGAAAAATAATTTTTTTACTTTTTATATTTATCTTAACCTAGGAAAAATGAAAAATTATTTTTTTGAACTTTTTCTGATTTAATTGTATTAAAAGCTAATTAAAATTACCTAAAAACTGTTTTTAATTAAGAAAAATAGCAAACTGTTATGGAAAAATGTGAAAAATTCAGGAAAAGTCTAATTTAATATATTGAATCTAAGAAAAATAGAAAAACAGTGGCTTGTTTGTAAGAATATGGAACTGTAGTGAAAGTGCTTAAGTAATAAGCACTCCAAATAAGCACAAGGTACCAAACTGGTACCAAACTGTTACAGAAGCTCTAATAAGCTATAAGTACTCTAAAACAACAAATTTCAACTACTCTTAACCTCTGAAATACAAGATACACAGTTTTGGCTTTTTTTACTTTAAGTGCTAAAACAGATTTTGAGGTCTACTTTAAGCTAGAAAATAAGCACTGAAATAAGCTGGAAATTGGAAAACAATTGTTGGAACTTATACTAGACCTGGTTAGCTACTAGTAAACCAAATACCATACCTGGACAAGCTCAAATGAGCTTTGGACAAGACTTGCACAAAACTGAGAAAACTCAGTGTTCACTGAGTTGTGAACAAGGCAAATAAGCCCTGTTTGACAAGCTCAAATGGAGCTTAAGAAAAATTTCTAAAATTCAACTAAAATCTTAATAAGTAACTTGTCCAGTTGAAGTTCTTAATCCCAAAGTTTTACTTGATTTGAACCAAGAATGAGTCCAAGAAAAATCACCCCATTTGGGTGAAAACTGGTATTTTCAGTTTTGACTTATGAAACAGTTTTAAGAAGTTGACTTTTGTGAGATTTAAAACCTATTTGTGGACTGATTATGATATTATAGGATGAAATGAGACTTTTGCAAGCTACCTCTATGATTTTGAAACACAAAACAAGCTTTTGATCTTCTAAAAATCCATCAGATAAGCAAATAAGACAGATAATTGGTGATTTTGACTTTGAGTGTTTGCAGGCACAATTTTATGACAGATAAGAGTATATTAGAGCTAAACAAGCTTAAACCAACAGGTCCTAACACCTGAACAATCCTCTAATGCAGCTAAACCAACAGATCCAAACACACCTTTTTATAACTGAATTGAACTTTAACTGATCTATCTATTGACTAAGCTAATACTAACACTGAAACTGATTTTAGTACCCTAATCACAAGTAGTTAAACAGGTTTAAAAGATTTAATGATCACAAATACAAATACAAGCACAAACTGCATAAAAAAATGAAAATGAGAGAAAAGGCTCACAAGTGTCCCAGCTATGATGTAGCTTATACCAAACCATACACTACCATTCTAAGTCAAGTCCAACCCAAATCCATCTCTGCAACACCCCATATCCATTTCCAAGCCTGTTTGAACCAATTATGCTTCTTCAGTTGACTTATGTTGACTTTTTACCAAAGTTGCTTAAAACTGTGTTCCAAGCTTATCTCAAGCTATAATAAGCTTAGATAAGCTTGTTTGAATGATAAATAAGCTTATTGAAGCTTGAGTATGAGATTTTGAAATGGAAATTTGCAACAGTAAGCATAAAACATGAAATGTGAATAAAAACTTGAATTGATACTTGATAATAGTTTGAATACACTTAAACAGCTTAATTTGATACAATGAAAACCAAAGATTACAGTTTAAAGCTTAATTAAAGACATGAAAATAAAATACGACATTCATAAAATTAAAAAACTAAGTACTACTCTTCTCTCTTGCTTCTCTTCCTCTTTTATACTCCAAATAGCTTCCACGTGTCCTTCTGAGCAAATCCCACCTCTAAGCTTGGCCAATGGATGAGCTTTGAGTGATAAAAGCTGTTTGATCATTTTGGCGGGAAAAGTAGTTTCACCTGTGGCTCTGTGTTTTAGCAACTAGGGGGGGTGGCATTTATTGTGGTGGGTTGTGATGATGAGGGGGGTGGTGGGAAAGGAGAAAAGGTGATGGGAGAGGGCCTGTGTGTTGCAGGCAACTTGGGAAGATATACAGGACAGGTGGGAGGGAAGGGAAGGGTTTGACCTGGCAGTCCAAAAAGAGAAATGACAGGGGGGTCACAATTGTAAGTGGCAGGGGTCCAATTCTAATTTGACAAGGCTAGGTTTAGGTTTAAATGACAAGGACTTGACTTGTAATTCTGAAATCTTGAAGGACCAATTCTGCCATTATTCCAAAGTTGTCACAAGGACTAAAACTGACAAACTTTAATAGTACAAGGACCAGTTTTGACATTTTCAATTTTCCAAGGACTATTTGTGACAATTTCAAAACTTGAGGGACCTTTTCTGCCATTTGACAAAAGATTTATTCAAGGACCGTTTTTGACAACTTAGAATATTTCAGGGACCTTGAATAACATTTTTCTTTATTTTGTTTTACCAGGGACTGTTTTTGACAACTTTTGAAACTTGGGGGACTAAAACTGCCAATTATGCAAACTTGATACGTTTTTCACCAGATTTTGATATTTTTGCATTTAAAACATATAAAACACTTATTTGTGATATTTTTATCATTTTGATGCATTTCTGAGTGTTTTCAGATGTTTTTGCAGTTTAAATGGTACAAAAATGATGAGTATTTAGACACTCATCAGGGCAATTATGGGTTATGGAGACTATGTGGTTGGTGATAGTGTAATTTCTCGAGTATATGATGTTGAACGTCTTGGTCATATTTTATTCTCTGTCGGTCAATTATGTGATTATGATCTAGAAGTGACCTTTAGAAAACGTACTTGTTTCGTTAGAGAACTTGATGGTGTAGAACTTTTAAAAGGAAAAAGTGGAACAAACCTGTACACCATCTTTATCGAAGATATGATGAAGTCTTCTCCAATCTGCTTGTTATCTAAAGCCTCTAAAACAAAGTCATGGTTATGGCATCGTCGTCTTAACCACTTGAACTTCGGAACCATAAATGATTTGTCTAGAAAGGATCTCGTAAGAGGTTTACCTAGATTGAAGTATGAAAAAAATCATCTTTGTTCAGCATGCCAATTGGGAAAAAGCAAGAAATATGCCCACAAACCCAAACCTGCAAATTCAGTTATGGAAGTTCTTCATACTCTTCACATGGATTTGTGCGGACCCATGTGAGTGCAAACGATAAATGGGAAGAAATATGTGCTAGTCGTTGTTGATGACTACTCTCGATTTACTTGGGTTAAGTTTTTGAGGACGAAGGATGAAACTCCAGATGTCATCATCAAACTTATCAAACAGCTGCAGGTTCGACTTAACAAGACCGTTAGAATTATTCGAACGGACAATGGAACTGAGTTTGTTAACAAAGAACTAAGTCAGTTTTACGAAAGCATTGGAATCAGCCATCAAAGAAGTGTTCCAGGTACTCCTCAACAGAACGGTGTAGTTGAAAGACGAAATCGGACCCTTGTGGAAGCTGCAAGAACAATGCTTATTTACTCAAAGGTTTCAATGTTTCTCTGGGCTGAAGCTATTGCCACTGCTTGCTATACCCAAAATCGTTCCCTTATACACACCACTCATGGAAAAACTCCATACGAACTTGTCCATAATCGAAAACCTGACCTCTCCTTCCTTCGTGTGTTCGGTGCTTTGTGCTATCCAACGAATGATGGTCAAGATTTAGGTAAATTAAGAGCTAAGGCGGACATTGGAGTTTTTGTGGGTTATGCACCAAACAGGAAAGGTTACCGAATCTACAACAAAAGAACTCGAGATATCATGGAAACTATTCACGTTACGTTTGATGAGCTGTCTGGGCAAATGGCTCTAGGACAATCAAGTACTGGACCCACATCTCAACATTCATTAAGTAATCCCATTAGTTCTTCTCTTGTACAAAACCCCTCACCAGCAGTTCCATATGTACCTCCTTCTGAAAATGATTTGAAGAAATTGTTTGATCCTATGTTTGATGAATATTATGAACCTATTGCTAATGATCAGCCTAATCCATCAACAGTGGCAGCCCCTAACCCAATCAACGTAGATAATCCTTCTGTTTCTGTGTCACTGAGTCAAGAAGCACCTACTGCAGATCACTCATCATCATCATCGAATCCTCAATCATCAAGTGTACATCATGGAAATGTTTCTAGAAACTATGATGGAGATAACCCCTTTGCCACTCCAGAGGATGCACCATATGAAAACATCTTTGCCCCTGATTCATCATCTGAACCATCTTCATCAGGGGACCCCAACTCTGCTACATCAGTTCCTCAATCACAACCACACGAGCATTTCAGAAAATGGACACATGATCATCCATTAGACAACATTATTGGGAATCCTTCTCATCCGGTATCCACTCGTAAAAAACTTGCTACTGATGTCTTATTGTGCTTCTTCAATTCCATATTATCAAAGGTCGAACCGAAAAATGTTAAAACCGCAATGTCTGAAGACAGCTAGTTCAATGCAATGCAAGAATAAATTCACGAGTTTGATCGTCTTGATGTTTGGGAATTGGTACCTGCTCCTGACTGTGCTATGATCATTGCTCTCAAGTAGATCTTCAAAGTAAAACTTGATGAGCATGGTGATGTACTGAAAAACAAGGTAAGACTTGTTGCAAAAGGATATCGTCAAAAAGAGGGTATCGATTTTGAGGAATCATTTGCTCCAGTTGCACGTATCGAGGCAATCAGAATCTTCTTGGCTAATTCTGCTAGCAAAAACATGGTGGTTTATCAAATGGATGTAAAGACTGCCTTTCTTAATGGAGATCAGAAAGAAATAATTTATGTCAGTCAACCAGAAGGTTTGTGGATCTAGAACATCCTACTCATGTCTATCGCTTGAAAAAGGCTCTTTATGGGTTGAAACAAGCTCCAAGGGCTTGGTATGACACACTGTCAAAGTTTCTCTTAACCAATGGATTCAACAAAGGAGCAATCGATCCCACTTTGTTCACCAGAAAGTCAGGCAAACATTTAATTCATGTTCAAATCTATGTTGATGATATTATCTTTGCCTCTTCCGACCCTAATGAATGTGACCGTTTTTCAAAAGAAATGGGATCCAAATTTTAAATGTCTATGATGGGACAAATGTCATTTTTCTTAGGATTACAAATTTCACAAAGTCCCAGAGGCATTTTTATTAATCAATCTAAATATGTAAATGAAATTTTAAAGAAATTTGGATTTGATACTTGTGACCCTGTTGAAACTCCCATGGTGGAGCGCACAAAACTGGATGAGGACCACTCAAGGATCATGGTTGATCAAACAAAATATCGAAGTATGATTGGATCCCTGATGTATCTCACAGCTAGTAGACCTGATATTCTGTTCGCTGTATGCATGTGTGCTAGATACCAGGCTAAGCCTACAAAAAAGCACCTTGAAGCTGTTAAACGGGTCTTTCGGTATCTCCAAGGATCCATTAATATGGACTTTGGTATCCGAAGGACACCAATATGTCACTAACAACATATGCAGATGCAGACCATGCAGGGTGTTAAGATACACGTCAAAGCACGTCTGGTGGTGCTCAATTCTTAGGAGAAAAGCTTGTAAGTTGGTCTTCAAAGAAACAAATGAGTACATCTATATCCTCTACAGAGGCTGAATACATAGCCATGTCATCTTGTTGTGCTCAAATCCTATGGATGAAATCCCAATTATCTGACTATGGCTTTGAATTCAACAAAATCCCTTTGTATTGTGATAACGAAAGTGCCATTGCTCTCTCATGCAACAACGTTCAACATTCAAGAGCAAAGCATATCGAAATTCGACATCACTTCATTAGGGAGAAGTGGAGAAAGGTGTGGTGGAATTATATTTTGTGAGGACTGAATATCAGCTGGCAGACATCTTCACTAAAGCACTTCCTAGAGAACGTTTCGAGTTCATTCCCACGTCTTGGACTAAAGAGTCTACAACCTGAGACACTCAAATGTCTTCAAGAGGAAGAAGAGGAGTAAAGGCATTTCTTCCTCTAATTCTCTGTACATATCTTCTTAAAAACAAAATACAAAATTATAAAACCAACAAAAATATATATATATATATATATAAAATTTTCAAAAATCCATAAATATTAGAAAATCTTGAAAAATTCCAAAAAAATACTATCATTTTGTTATGTTTTTCCTGATTTGAGAACATATACGGACTTTGAGTTGTCACTCAAAGAATGACACGGGTCTTTAGATGAAGTTCAAATGTACATAAAAAAACTGAGATGGAGAAAAATGATGGTTTACTGTCATTTCAGGCAGTAACCTGTTTTAAAAGAAAGAACAGGGCCATGCTTAAATCTAATTTTTGAATCCTCATGCTCTGATTCTATAACCAAATGTTTGTCGCCAAAAGGACAAATGTTTCCTTCACAAATATTTTTCCTTCAAAAAATTATTCTGAAAAATATTTGTCATCTAATGGAAACAAAATTGCTTTGAAAATAACTCGGACTATATTTTTGAAAATCATCTGGACTTATCATTTGTCAAAATATCTAACACTCAATCAACAAATTATGTCATTGATTGAAGGGGAGAATGATTTCAATCAAATCAAAAAGTTATTTTTCAATCAATTGGCACGTACCCGAGCAAGGTCGAATTTTGGACAATCTAAATGAACAATGTTTTTGATCCATTGGAAGTTGACCTAGGCTAATGTTGTGTTTTCATTAGACACTTAAGCATGTTTAATCATTGGAGTTTAAAGTCTCAAAATTTGATCCTTATCAGTTAAAAGTTTTAAAAGCAAGTCACAATTCTCCTAAAAAACCTTTCAAAAACAATTTAAATCAATATAGATCACAAATCTCAAAGGATTTGAAAATTGTGATCGGGGGAGAATTTGTGATTTAAATTGGATTTAAACTGATAATTCGATAAATGGTTTTGAAATTGATTAATAAGATATCGTCCCTACATATGCCAAACGATTTCAAATTTTCCAAGCATATGTTAAGGGGGAGCATTTATCTTAAAATCATAAGGGATTAAAACGTGTTTTGTGCATTTTCCCACTAACATGTGCAAAACTTTTTCAAATCTCGATGCACATATTGAGGGGGAGCAACTTTTAGAAAACCACATCCTTTAACAAAAATATCTTTAACAAAGTATGTGAAATATTAATTTTGATCGGGAAAGTGATGATGATTAGTTTAGAAAATGTTGATCAAAGAATTGAATTCCTCATTCTTAAAATGAGATTTCTAAGTCCTCTTGCCTCCATGTGCTAAAGCAGTTTCAAACATATGATGCACATGTTGAGGGGGAGCTTTTTTGAAATATAAAAAACAATTCAGGTACAAAATGCTTTGATCGTGTATCACAAGTACTTAGATTGATTTTCAAATGGTTTTCAATTGGTTTCAATGGTAGAAGAACAATACCAAAAAGACCGACAAAACTTACTTTATGCATGGAGATATAAGGATGGTTAGGTTAGGTATTCGTTCCCACGATCCCGCCAGAGACGGAGGGATCTACCCAGGGACAATCCATTAGATAGTGTAGAATTCCTTAGGTATGATGAAAAAAAGGGGGAAAAGTGAGAAATGGGAAGAGTGCGGACTGAGATAGAGCTAGAACTGGAATAAACCCAACAAGGTTCTAGTCATGAAATCTCAGTAAGCACTGAAGGGGTTGAAGAATGTAAAAGAAATGAATGAGAAAAGGGTGAAAAGAAATAGCCTTCCATTAATTCAACCCTAGGGCAAAAACTGGGTTCAATACATATGCTACTGGTGTTTACTAAGGTAACACCGGTATTGAAGACAAGACGTCATGGACCCAGTGACGCATTGCACTAGAACTTCCCAAGCTACTCAAGTTCCTCTTAAAAGGACTTGTTTCATTCTCACGGGGAACCTACATAATCTATCGACTTTCTCTTAGAGATTGTTGATATTGAAGAAGGAGACCCTCTCCCTAGTCTCCAGCATAGGAACCAAATGTGCACTATTGAGTCTAGAGCCACGAGATCATTAATAAATCTCACTAGGACACAATCAATGAAGACTCACTGTTTCACACAATGTGGAAAGTGAGAATATATCTTAAGAGTCCTACGCATTATCCTTGTGGTATTGCCAAAACATCTAAGTGATATGTTCACATATTCACAATGAAGATGGAAAACCTTCTAGAGCCAACATCAAACAAGCTCTTAGTAGGTGGCATGTGAGATCTATCCAATAGATCAAACATGTGACAACTGGACATAAACGATGGGGCGATTCACACATTGAATCAACCCTGGTCCAGGAAATGGATTGACGGATACCTTTGAAAAACCGGTCGATGTGCACAAAAATTCTTTTCTTTAGCACGTCGACTGTGTAGTATGTTTTCAAAATCAAAAGGTGTTTGTGATTGAAAATTGATTTCCAATATAAAACCTTCGTTGTATTGCAAAAATGCTTTCTGATAAGCAATACACGATTGTTTTCAAATCATTTTCTTCAATCAGCAAACCTCAATTTGTTGGTTCACTCACTCCGTGTTGTCTTCTTTGAGACGTTCCCGTTTGAGAACAGCTAGAGCAACTGCGAAACCCTGTCAAGGAGATTCTTAGGAATTATACCTGATCACAGGCAGTACTTGTACTGATCAACAGGGAACCATGGGTCGTGTACCTCAATTCAATGAAATTGATCAAAGACACTTTCGTGCGCTTTATTGTTAACTATTGTATACAGGTACACCCAACGTTTGGAGCTGATCAGAATTGAGAAGTCAATCCAGGGCCGCATGCTCACACATCATATTTATGTCTAAAGAATTCATGATAAGTGCATATCTTCATCAACGAATCTGATAGTTTCACTCCATGCTTCTGCTTCGCTACTGCAAATATAATCAATCAACAAAAGCTTCCGCAACTCTGATAAGAAGATATCATGATCCAGAATGTGAGCATTGTTGATCCCAGTTGAGCAAACGATCTAATATAGAAACTGACTTAGAACAAAAGCTTATTAAGTATCACGCGGAATTTAATACTTAATCTTAAGAAGAAGAACAATAAACATTCAACACCTCAATATTATTATTAATACGAATACTCTTACAGTATTAGGGTTTTGCAACCTTGAAGTGTATCGACCTTAGATATAAAACACACGTATATCTAATCTAACCTAGGATCTCCTTTTATAGGCTAAGGAGTCCTTTACATTATACAATACGTAATCTATAAGATAAATATCTTTTCCATATTTATCTAATACAAAATACTAAACCGACTATACAAGACTAGCAGTGGTTACATATCAATATCAGTAGTTACACAATACTACTAGCCGCGGTTTGTCATCATCCGTGGTTACAATCTTCTGTCCGTGGTTATATCAATTCTGTCCGTGGTTCCAGTACTTAGAATAATTCTTGATTCAAGAACCTAAAACCCAACAATCCTCCCCTAAACTTGATACATTCCAACAGAATTCTCAAGTTTCTTTTTAGCTCAAAACATCTGAATTGGAGGATGAAGCCAAACACTTACCAGATTTAAGAATATTCTCATACTTCAGCAACAAATTGTAAGCTTGACCATTATAGGGTAATAACATCTTGATAATACCAGGCTTCAACATCTGAGCAATAACTGCTGGATAATTATTCAATTGAGGATAGTCACCTTCTACAAGCATATGAATAACTTCTCCAGAAACAGTTAAAACATAAACTCCACAAGTTTGATATAAAAACCATCTAGTAACTTGACCATTGTGGAGTCCTTTCCATTCAGGTCCATCATGAGTAGGCTCAAATAAAATCTTCAAATGATGATAAACCAGTCTCTCATGATAATCATTTGGATGTACTTCACCAGACTTATTCTTGTAAAGTATCCAAAGATTCATCAAATCATCTCTATCAAAATACTGAAGCATCTGTGAAAATTTATTATACTCATAAACTTCATTGTTGAGTCTTTGAATTTTCCAAACTCCTTCACTTCCAACTTTAAGCTTAAACTCATAAGAAATGATTTGATTAACATCTTCAACTACTTTAAGTCTTTTAGAATCAGATGTCTCCTGAACCTCAGATTTTCACTTTCGTTTACTTTGAATCCACTCTTCATCCTTTTTAATCCACTCTTCTTCCTTTTTAGAATTCATTGGACAGTAATCATCATTATTAATTCTCATACATCTCTCATAAAGCTCATAAATTCTTTCAAAAGAACACCTATTAAGATTATCAGGAACATGTATGCCTGAATTCTTAATAATTTTCATCAATACATTCCTCATCTGTGCAATTGAAGGAGGTTTCTTTCTTATAACTTGCTTCTTTTCTTTACCAACCTTCCTTGCCCATTCACCTAAAAGTCTAGCTTTTTCCTCATCATCCAACAAAGACCATTCTTGTGCAGTATACTCATCAATTATTAATTCAGAAGCTTGCAGATAATTTTGTGATTCATACCATGTAGCTAACCATCTCTGACTAGCTTTCTCTTCATCTTGCTTCCTTTTCTCTAAACCTGCTTGTTCATCAGCTATAATACTTTTTGCATACTCTGCATCATAAGCTTCTTGTTCTTCTTTACTTTTAAACTTCAGTTCTAGTACAACCCCTTTACCTTTTCCAATATCACCTTGAATCACTTTCTTCTTCAAAGGTTCACCAATAACTAAACTTTTAACTTTGGGTTTGGTTGTAGTAGACTGAACAGATAAAACAGGTGCAATGATGGGTGTAGAAATAGATGAGGTTTTACTTAAATTTATCAATGTACTTGTAGCTTCTTTCTCAACTTCTTTAGTTTTAGGTGGTGATACAGAGAGAGTTGTGACAACAGTGGAAGTGGTTATGATAGTAGTGGGTATGATAGTAGTGGGTATAATTGCCATGTCTGAAACGGCAGCAGTGGTTACAAGAGTACTAACCATGGTTTCAGACATACCATCAGTGTTTGTGTCCTTCACTACATCTTCTACAACATTCTTCAAATTTTCAAGAACTGCCTCATTCCCATCTTTATCAGATACCAAAAATTCATTATCTCCACTATCAACATCTTCATCCATAGGTACATCA
This sequence comes from Chrysanthemum seticuspe, assembly GCA_019973895.1. Lineage (NCBI taxonomy): Eukaryota > Viridiplantae > Streptophyta > Magnoliopsida > Asterales > Asteraceae > Chrysanthemum > Chrysanthemum seticuspe. Next base: position 53,908,516 of record BPTQ01000008.1, read on the forward strand.
ACAGATACATCACCAACCTCCCCTGAATTCATGCATTCACTCCTCCCCTGTTTGGATACATCTTCCACATTCAGAGCTGGAGAGGAGTCCACCTTCTTTTGCTTTCTTCTCATAGCCTTCAAAACAGCAACCCCAGGTCGTCTTACTTTTTCCAAAACCAACACTCTGTGCTTCAATCGCCGAATATCCTTACCCTGAAACACAACCAACTCCTGTAGACCCGAAATTGTAGCCTCCATTTTAGCACATTTAATCGTCAAGTCATTAAAACGTTCAAGAATATCCTCCCCACTTCGACCTGTGTTAACGGGTCCGAGAGGTGGTTCATTGGAAAAGTCATCATGTACCAGCTTAAGATCCGTCAATTCATGTTCATGTTCCAAACTATCCTCATCACTTCGAGCTGTGTTAACTGCTCCGAGAGGTGAATCCTTGGATATAGTAAACATAGCATCAGACCGTGCCTGATCATCTATGTACCATGTAGCAGCCATTTGGCTAGGGATTCCTCCACCTGTGGTAAGTTCCAAGGAACTCTCCACATTAGAAGTTGCCAATGGTTGGGTCTTAGTTATGTTTCCACTATCTTGACCAGCATCTAAGCATGAATCAGTAGTGGAAGCCCTTCCAATCATGTCATCTCCACTCCATGTGACAGCCTCATGAACAACACCACTAACACTAGCCTGAGGAAGCTTAGTGCCCTTTTCTCTCCTAGTCCATACAATTGTTGTAACAGTGGTTTGGGTTTGACTAGAAGTAGGTTGAGTTTCACTAACAGTGGTTTGAGGTGTACTATCAGTGGGTCACTAGCAGTGGGTTCAGTGACTAAAGGTTGAGATGCAAGACCTTCATCAACCGCCGGATCAGTAGGCAAAATAAGCATATGGGGAAGCAAATGAACATCTCTTATCTGCACATTTGGCTTCTGATTCCTCATATGTGCAAAAACCTTAGGAAGCATATGATGTACTTCATACTCTCTAGAATGTTCAACAGGTTCATCAATTTGGCTTTCTACAATAAGTTGAACAAACCTAGGATACAAATAGTATTTACCCTTCTTCCTAATGTTTTGTACTAACCCCTCATAAATCATCATAGACCAATTGAACTTTCTTCCATCAGATAAACAAATAACAGCAGTAGCAATTTTGGAAGGAAAGTCATTAAAGCCAGTGGTCTTATTACTCATACACATCAACAAGGTATGAATAAGAAACTTCCATTGTGGTGAAAACAAACTCTTAAAAAATTGTACCTTATCACCCCTGTGTGTATATCCTAACCTGTCTAAACCAGCTACAATCTCAGCATCAGAAAGATTATCAATACCATCAGCATCATCAAACTTTAACACTCTCCTTATGATCTCCTCATCAACAGAAATAGCATGTTCATCCACTACAGTACTAAACACTTCAACTCCTTCAACCTCTTCAAGCTTAGCATTCCTCCAGAACTGATGTATGTAGGCTTTAAAGATGGTTGATGTGACAATTAATGCATAGTGAATAGGACTGTGAACAAGAAAATCAATCATTGGATGAAAACCTTCAGATCGATCATTTTTGGTGAGAATAGCAACAAGGTTATGTGTAGTGGAATAAGTTTCCGCCATAGTGATTAAGGATGTGTATGATGTGGGGTTTGTGAATTATGCAAAGGAAAAGTGATTAGGGTTAAACTTGAGCGCCAATTGGAAGTTGTTTGAAGATCAAATAAATGATCCATCCGTGATTTGGGGAAATAATATATGTTTGCGAAAGTTACCAATCAGCCCCTGTAGTATCCAACACTAAACAAAATGCTATCCGCAGTTTCAGAACAGCTATTCGCGTGTAGACACACACCATCCGTGGATACATAGTAGCACTTCAACCAAACATCCAAGAGTGATAGCAAAGAAATCCGTGTCATAAGAAGAGTTATAGCAAAGAACCAAACATCCAAGATTTCACAAAAATATGAAGGATTACACAAATTTTTATTTATTTATTTATTTTTTATTTTATTATTATTATTATTTTTTTTAAACACAAGCAGATAACACACCAGCTCCTATGTACACAAATCCTTCATACCTGCAAGACAAAAACACAAAACAAACACAGAGAAGAAGGTCATTGTTGTCAGTGGTTAGAAAGAGCCAGAAGTGGTTCCAAATGACCTATCCGTGGTTTAGAACAGGTAAGTCAATATGGTCAACTTCTAGGATTAATATTAGTCCAACGCCCAGGAATCTCATTAACTCCTCAACCACATTTAACCTGCCCCTCATTTACTTCCATAACCCATAACTCTGCTTATATAAAGAATCCCTAATCTCATATAGCGCACACACCAATCAATATCAAAACCCTAATTCCTCCAAAATCCCCAATCAACTACAATCACCATGTGGAACCCTAGTTGGAATAAACCAGAAGTTGTGGATCTAACATCCTCCTCATCCTCATCATCATCTTCATCATCAAGTGAAGATTCTAACCCATGGCAGTCTTACTTTCCTCCACAAGAACCAAGACCAAGAAAATCCCCATTTCTTCCATCATCTGAAGATGATAGTGTGGTGAATCCAAGTGAGGCATCTGAGGACTCTGATGACTCCTCAAAGAAGAGAACTTCAAACCCCCAACCTTCATCATCCCAACCCCAACCAAGACCACGAGCAAAAAATCCACCACTCCTAAAGGACAGAGAGGTGGTTCTTGGTCTTTCTGCACCAAGTTGTGGTGCTTCTTCACACATCGTAAGGGGGAAGGGTAAAAAAGAAAATGGAGTGATGCTTTTTGGTGAAACCAGCAGATGAAAGTATGATATGACTATGTCCTTTGTGCTTCATCTACTTTATTTATCTTCATCATCTCTGGTTTCCTTAATCCATCCTGTCCATTTTGATCCTTAGCACATCATGCATATCCAACAACTGAGGATAGTAGTAGGAAATCATGTATAGAAGTAGTCTTTTAATTTGCACTTGAAGTTTCATTGTAAGCTGTAAGCTGTAAACTGTTTTGATGAATGAATGAACAATTAACTTCAATACTTATTTAGCTTCTATAATGAACTTTCTTGTATCTGGAAAATGGTTAGTGAAAACACAGAACAACAAGCAATGGTTTGAACAAAACTATCAGTGGTTAGAAACAAGAATAGCAAAACTAAGATTACATAATAATAGTCCAATACTTAAGCAAACTGGTACAAAACAATTTGAGAGTTTAGAGATTAATCATTCCAATACTAACAACAAGGTACTGAAACCTCCCCACATCAAAAGCTTTGGTGAGAAGATCAGCAACATTGAAATCAGTATGGATTTTTACCATTTGAATAAGCCTTTTCTCATTACAATCTCTAATGAAATGATGCCTTATCTCAATATGTTTAGTTCTAGAATGTAAAATAAGATTTTTAATAATGCAAATTGTACTGTTATTATCAATGTAAATCTTAGTATGCATAAAATTGTACCCAAAATCCAGCAATTGATTATGAATCCAAAGAACTTGACCATAGCAACTAGCAGCAGCCACATATTCAGCTTCAGTTGTAGAATTAGCCACAATAGTTTGCTTTTTATACTGCCAAGAAATTAGTCTGCTTCCCAAAAACTGACATCCTCCAGTAGTAGACTTCCTATCCAAACTATCACCAGCATAGTCACTATCTGTGTAGGCTACCAAATCAAAAGGGGAATCCTTAGAGTACCAAAGGACCAATTTAGGATGACCTTTAAGATATCTAAAGATCCTCTTAACAGCATTCATGTGTGAGGTATTAGGTGTGACTTGAAATCTTGCACACACACATACTGAGAACATAATATCTGGCCTAGATGCTGTGAGATACATCAAAGATCCAATCATGGACCTGTACAACTTCAAATCAACTTTTGGACTTCCATCATCTGGTAGCAGAGGTTTCTGAGTCTCCATAGGTGTACTTGGTTTGCTTTTTATACTGCCAAGAAATTAGTCTGCTTCCCAAAAACTGACATCCTCCAGTAGTAGACTTCCTATCCAAACTATCACCAGCATAGTCACTATCTGTGTAGGCTACCAAATCAAAAGGGGAATCCTTAGAGTACCAAAGGACCAATTTAGGATGACCTTTAAGATATCTAAAGATCCTCTTAACAGCATTCATGTGTGAGGTATTAGGTGTGACTTGAAATCTTGCACACACACATACTGAGAACATAATATCTGGCCTAGATGCTGTGAGATACATCAAAGATCCAATCATGGACCTGTACAACTTCAAATCAACTTTGGGACTTCCATCATCTGGTAGCAGAGGTTTCTGAGTCTCCATAGGTGTACTTGCACTCTTTACATCTTGAAACCCAAACTTCTTTAAAACATCTGCTACATACTTGTCTTGACTAATGAAAATACCATCAGTCCTTTGTTGAACCTGTAGCCCCAAAAAGAAAGTGAGTTCTCCCATAGAAATCATCTGAAACTTATCATGCATAAGTTTCTCAAAATCCCTGCATAGCTCCTTGTTAGTAGAGCCAAAGATGATGTCATCTACATAAACCTGAACCAATAAAATATCATCTTTGTGCTTTCTAATGAATAAAGTTTTATCAATCAGCCCTCTTTTAAATCCATTGTCCATCAAATAAGTAGACAGGCACTCATACCATGCCCTAGGAGCTTGATGAAACCCATACATAGCCTTCCTCACCCTGTAAACCTTGTCAGGATGATCAGGATCTTCAAAACCAGGAGGTTGACAAACATAAACCTCCTCATCAATTGTGCCATACAAAAATGCACTTTTAACATCCATCTGATACACAACAAAATTCTTGAATGAAGCATAAGCCAAAAATAATCTGATAGCCTCTATTCTTGCAACTGGAGCAAAAACTTCATCATAATCCAAACCTTCAGTTTGTGTGTATCCTTGAGCAACCAACCTTGATTTGTTTCTTACAACAATTCCTCTTTCATCCCTTTTGTTTCTGAACACCCATTTAGTCCCAATTGCCCTTTTTCCATTTGGAAGATCAACCAATGTCCAAACCTCTTGAAGCTTAAACTGTAAAAGCTCCTCTTGCATTGATTCTACCCAGCCTTCTTCAGATAAAGCTTCTTCCACTCTCTTGGGCTCCTTTTGAGACAGAAAACAAGCAAACAGACAATTTTGCAGATCTTTATGACTGTTTCTTTTGTGAAGTGATCTTGCAAAGAACCCATGTTCAGGAAAGGGTTCAGTGTTCTTTACCCTGCTTCTTGTTTGAACTGGAGTATTCAAGTTTCCAAGTATTTGTTCCTTGGGATGAATCTTGTGAATCCTTATAGTGGTGATTGGACTCTCATGAATGACAGTTTCCAAATTAGACAAATCTGCATTAAAGAAGTCATCCATGTCTTCATCATCAGTAGGAGTATCAATATCAATCAAAGCAGGCATATTAGGATCATGTGGATACTCCTCATCACCAAATAATGGCTTTGCATGTGGTCCAAAGAAAGTACTATCACTAGTACTTGAATCCGGGGGTTCACTTGACCTATCAGTGGTAGAAGATGGCTTATCAGTGGTTTTAGTAGGCTTAGCAGTGCTTTCAGTAGGCTTAGCAGTGCTTGCAGAATGCCTTTTCTTCTTTTCAATTTCTTCTACCGACACTGAGTTATCTTTCAACAGCTCATCCTTATCTTGATGATGATCAACATTACCTCCATTATTATGTACATCATCATCAGTGGGACCTTGCTTGTGAATGATGGAAGGAACAGAACCAGCTTTCCACTTTTCAACCAAATAGAACTCTTTTGGAGAATCAGCTTCCTTGGAAGGTGTCTCTGCCTCAGAATCCTTTTGTGTACCTGCATAAACATTAGTGGAAGTTCCTGCAATGATAGGCTCATAATTCATAGATTTGGTTAGCATATCAATGTTAAACAGCCAGTCTGGTCCTTTGGTCTCAACACTAGGAGTCTTTTCACTGAATTGAACATGTAAATTCTCTTCAATAATTCTAGTCCTCCTATTGTATACTCTAAAGGCTTTACTATTGGAAGAATAGCCTAAAAAGTATCCATCATCTGCTTTTTCTTGAAACTTGCCTAGGTAGTCTATGGTATTCAAGATAGTAACAGGACACCCAAAAGGTTTTAGGAATGCAATCATTAGCTTCCTATCATGTAACAGCTCATAGGGGGTCTTGTTATGAGGCTTTACTACCTTACTTCTGTTCTGCACATAACATGCAGTTCCTACAGCTTCAGCCCAAAAGGTAGTTGGTAACTTAGATTCTGACAACATTGTCCTGGCAGCCTCAATTAGCGTTCTATTTTTCCTTTCAGCTACACCATTTTGTTGTGTTGTTCTAGCAACAATAAACTGTCTCTCTATACCCTTAGCTACACAAAACTGATTCATCACATCATTCTTAAACTCAGTTCCATTATCAGATCTGATTACCTTGACCTTATGATTTACTAGATTTTTTTATCTTAGTAATGAAACTCTTGAGGATCTTACTAGTCTCACTCTTAGCAGCCAAAAAGTATACCCAAGAAAATCTACTATAATCATCAGTGATAACTAGGCAATACTGCTTATGGTTCAAACTTTTAAAAAAGGTAGGTCCAAATAAGTCCATATGAAGCATAAACAGTGGTTGTGATATGGTGTTTACAGTTTTGGTTTTACAAGAAGCTCTATGTTGTTTACCTTTTTGACAGGCCACACACAGATCCTTACACTCAAAAACCTTTGAAGGTAACCCTCTCACTAAGTTTCCTTTTACCAGTTTATTGATTGTTTTGTAATTGAGATGACCTAGCCTTCTATGCCACAATTTTGACTCATCTACAGATGCCTTAGCAAACAAACATGTTAGGGACCTATTTGGAAGAACATATTTAAGATCAAAACAATATATATTTTCCTTCCTAGGTACCCTAAGTTGTATAAACTTCTCATCAGGCATCTTAAACTCAGGAGACAACACCACACACTCAGTTTCCCCAAAAAGTACCCAGTTTTTCTTATCACACATTTGAGAAACACAGAATAGATTATACTTAAGTCCCTGTACCAGATAGACTTTTTCAAAGTCTAAATTCCCTGTTCTGATTGTGCCTCTGCCAAGTATCTTTCCTCCCTTTGGATCATTGCCAAATGCCACATATCCTCCATCAAAAGCTTCAAAATCTTCTAGGTTGCTCCCATCCCAAGTCATGTGCCCAGAGCAACCACTATCAAAAACTCCTTTATCTTTTAGCTTAGTTTGTAGATTGCCCTGCACATGAAATTAAACAAATTAGCTCCTTTTGTAGACCCAAGCCAATACTGACTTGGGTCTGCCCTGTGCATCAAAATATTCAAATTTCTTTAGGTCCATTGATGCACAGTTGACATGTGGTAAAACCTTGGTCTTAGGCTTCCATTGCCAACTAGCTGAGGCCTTAACAGCATAAAAATGATTTCCAACCACTGTGTCAGTTATCACCTTTGGAATTTTTAAATCTTCTTTTGAATCAGTGGTGATATTTTGCTTAATAGTGGTTTGATTCTGCTTAGCCGTGTTTACATTTTGCTTAGCAGTGGTTGGAACCCATTTAGGTGCAACAGTGACAATTGATTTTGTATTCCCATTCCTCATCAATACTGCTCTTGGAATCATGTTTTTGTTTGGATGAGGGTTTGTGTTCTCTGAAAAGTTTTGATGATTTACCCTCTTCCAATGATTCCATATTTGTGGTTTGTTTTTATAATAATTTCTCTGTAAATGTTCAAAACTACCACAGTTAAAACAAGCCTTTTTAACACATTGAAACTCATCTCCTAACCTGTTAGAAATTAGACCATTGAAGTTTCTCTGGTTTCACCTAGGTATGTATCTTTTCATTTGTCCCTAGGTACTTCCTTGTACTCAACTACTCTCTTAGTAATTTGAGCTCCAAATCTAGGTACAAGGTTGACTTGCTGAGAATCAACTTTCTTAACTTTTTCTATCTCTTCAGACTTAGTTGATTCAGTTCTATCTTCCTCAGAATCTGATTCCCAATCTTCAATTATGGGAGCATCAGATGACTTATCAGAACTTATCTTAGGTGTTTCAGTCTTACTTATTCCTTCTACAGGTTTGTTAAAACTGAATTCACTACTAAATGACAGTTCTTTAGCAGGTGGTGCATGTTGCATAAGAGTGGGTGGTGGCATATTATTGTATCATATCCCAGAACCCTTTTTCATTAAATGACTCTCTATAGATTTATGAACCAGATCAGAAGCAAATTATGTTTTAGCTACCCTAACAACATGTTTTTCTTTTTCTTCTAGGGCCTTTTGTTTTACACTCTCTGCCAGTTCAAGTTTCTCTTTAAGCATTTTAATCTCTCTATTCTTAAGATCAATTTCACCACCTAGTATATTGATCTTATCTACATACTCAAACTCACATTTAATACAGTATTTAAGCTTCTCTTCCACACTCTCTAGACCAACTCTATAACCTAAGTTGTCCATAGTCAGTCTTTCTACTTCTTTCCTCATACTCTCAGTGATAGCTTTTTGAGATTCTAAGTTATCATGACATGATTTAAAAGAACAAGTAGATGTTTTAGAATCATTAGATACCTCAGAATCTGAACCAGAAGATGAAGCATAGGCCATGAGAGCAAAGTTATGCTCTTTTGAAGCTTCACTAGCAAGAAAAGCTGCATTGGGAACTTCTTCAATCTGATCACTCCAATCATAATCACCAATCCCATCCTGAGCAACCAAAGCTGAGGAAGCAACAGGCTCTTCTGTAGTCTTCTTTATGCCTTCAATTCTATTTGGAGCTCGATATTCCCTAGCAAAGTGACCTTTCTTCTTGCAGTTAAAGCACTCCATCTTGCTTTTGTCAAATCCAGCTGTCCTTTGACCATCATACTTAACCTGTCTTCCAGTTCTCCTTAGAAACTTCCTTGCTTGAAGAGTTAACATTGCCATTTGCCATTGAAGATTAATCTCATCAAGATCATCAGGATCAATTTGATCTAGATCTTGATTCAAAACATTAACACTGGTAGTTAAATCTGATAGAAAAGCACAAATTGCACCATCACTGACAGTATCACTAACAGTGGTATTGTTTGCAATAGCCGTGGTTATACCATAGGCAGCAGTGGATACATCTTGTGGGCTCTTGTGATTAGTGGATACAAAAGCAATGTTTTGATTAGCAGAAGATGCATTAGCAAAGTTATTCTCAGACTCATAAACCTTCAAGTTGTTGAAGAGATTGTCCAGAGTCATCTTATCAAAGTCCACCTTATTTCTCCACACAATTGTATGAATAGCCCAATCAGATGATAAACTCCTAATGAACTTCAAATTAATATCTTCTTGAAGAACCTTATAATCTACCGACTTTAGTTGGCTGATAAGTTTTTGAAGTCTATTATATGTGCCATCAATCTTTTCTCCACTAAGAGCAGTGAAGGTTTCAAATTGATGCTTGAGCATATTCATCCTTGACTTCTTAGTAGCTTCATTACCAGCAAACCTTATTTCAAGAGCATCCAATAAATCTTTAGCAGACTCATATTGTTCAAAGTCCAAAGCATAGTCATTGGGTATTCCCATGGAGAGAATACTGTGAGCTTTGATCTCCATTTTCCTTTTTGCTTTATCAATTTCACTAACAATAGCTATCTCTTGACCATCCTCACCCTTCTTAGGAAGAGTGTCTCCCTTTTCAACTACATCCCAGAGAGCATAATCAATCATACGAATGTATCGCCTCATTCACATTCTCCAGATTTGATACTCACCATGCTTGAGCATGGGTACCTTTGAAGCAGTCACCATGTGAGTTTCGTCAGACATCTTTACTTACTTGAATAAAGCTTAACAGAACTTCTTCTTGGTTACAGTTTCTAGATCACAAGCTCTGATACCACTTGTTGATCCCAGTTGAGCAAACGATCTAATATAGAAACTGACTTAGAACAAAAGCTTATTAAGTATCACGCAGAATTTAATACTTAATCTTAAGAAAAAGAACAATAAACATTCAACACCTCAATATTATTATTAATACGAATACTCTTACAGTATTAGGGTTTTGCAACCTTGAAGTGTATCGACCTTAGATATAAAACACACGTATATCTAATCTAACCTAGGATCTCCTTTTATAGGCTAAGGAGTCCTTTACATTATACAATACGTAATCTATAAGATAAATATCTCTTCCATATTTATCTAATACAAAATACTAAACCGACTATACAAGACTAGCAGTGGTTACATATCAATATCAGTAGTTACACAATACTACTAGCCGCGGTTTGTCATCATCCGTGGTTACAATCTTCTGTCTGTGGTTATATCAATTCTGTCCGTGGTTCCAGTACTTAGAATAATTCTTGATTCAAGGAACCTAAAACCCAACAAGCATGTCGGTCCAAAAGTCACAACTTCACATGATGACAACAGTTCAAAGGATGAGTCAGTGATTCATGGTGGCAGACGGTCTCAATGTTGGCTCAAAACTCATCATCACGTGGAACAGTTAAAGACCTCCACTTGAAATAACAAAACATGCGGTACATGAAGAATCAAAGGCTACGGACTACAGAGCAAAAATCTTAATCAAGAATCCAAGAACAATCAAAATGTAACGTCTTTTTGTATTCAATGTAAATTGAGGTGACCTCCCTTAGGGGGTGATTGTTAGGATTTAGAAAATCCAATAGTTAAAGAGTCGGTCACCTCAAGTATATGTATTCGTTAGAAAACTCGTAGTCGTAGTCATGTTATGTTAATAAGTATTTTGTTAAGTAACACCGTGGAGTACGGACGGGTCTTTACCCACTGTATGCCTGATCCACAGCCCGTAGGAGGCGTGTCTTGTAAGAAACTATAAATACCCTCTACCTCCCAAGGTAGAGGGTTGGAGCTTCATAATATCATTTTTTCTTTGTCTCACTAAGTTCCCTAAATTCTTCCACTTTCTCTTTCTAAAACCTACAACTATACGACCCTTTATGTTATGATTTGATGTGTTTATGAAATCCAATATGATACAAAACCTTCAATGAGTGTGATCAGGATTTTACCTCTAACCTAAAGGAACCAAAATCAATACGGTTTCCAAAACCATCTTCTTCTGTTCCTGGCAGGTTATCAAAATATGTCTTTGGATCATCGACTCGGGTTGCTTCAAGCACATGACCAGGAATCTAAAGCTGTTGATCAATTTTGTTTGGAAATTCATGGGAACCGAACGCTTTAGAAATGATCATGTAGCAGCTATCATGGGTTATGGAGATCTTCCATTTGAAATTTTTTTGATCACTCAGGTTTACTATGTCGAAGGGTTGGGACACAATTTGTTTTCAGTCGGGCAGTTCTGTGATGCAGATTTAGAGGTTGCATTTTGGAGAAATACATGCTTCATTAGAAACTTCGAAGGCAGTGATCTCTTAACTGGGAATCACGACACAAACTTGTATGCTATCAACATAAACCAAATGGCCTCTTCATCAACAATATGTCTTATGATACGAGCATCTGGAACAAAGTCCTGGTTGTGGCATAGAAGGCTATCCCATCTCAATTTTGACACAATCAACAAACTTGCCAAAGACAACAACGTCAACGGACTTCCAAAGTTTAAATACACCAAGGATCACTTATGTCCATTATGCGAACAAGGAAAAAGCAAAAAAGCATCATATAAACCCAAACTCGTAGCCAGTTCGGAAGCAAAGTTACATATGTTGCACATGGACTTATGTGGCCCAATGAGAGTTGAAAGCATTAATGGGAAAAAGTATATTCTTGTTATCGTCGATGACTATTCAAGTTATACATGGGTTAAGTTTTTGAGGTCAAAAGACGAAGCACCAGGCATCATCATCACCTTTCTGAAACGTATTCAAGTACTTCTTCAAGCTCCAGTAAGGATTGTAAGAACAGACAACGACACATAATTCACAAATCAGGAGTTAAGAACTTACTTTGAAGATGTTGGAATCACTTATCAAACATCATTTCTTAGAACTCCACAGCAGAATGGAGTAGTTGAAAGAAGAATCACACTCTTGTGGAAGCTGATGCTCGTACGAAGTGCATTCGGGGGCAAATGAACTTCCTTTTTGTTGAGCAAGTTTTTCAACACCCTAAGCAGTGAACCTAATCATTGTAGTGTAGTATTGGATAAGCCGCGGGTATTGATATCATTCTCTATGGGAATAGGAATGCTAGCAGGAAATGTACTATGCTAAGGTTGGGGTTGATGATGATTCTTTTTTATCTTTTATATATTTTTTAGAAAGCTAAGGGTAAAATCTCGGGGCAATTGTTTTGGGGGTGGTACTTCTACCAATTACTTCTACTATTCTAATTATCTAATACTACGGGTAGCTATGTCTTTTTGATTGTGTGCTCGTATGATGATTAAAAATGTGTTTACCTAGATACTATTACTCCCTAGTTATCTTTTATTGTTGGTTGAATTGTCACGTCCTTATTCTTAACGCGTTGTGTTTTCTAAGGCCGTAGGGAATGCTTATGCCCCAAATCTTTGAGAATACCTTTAGGTTATTCTCTACGAAGTCCTCTAGATAATTCATAAACTAACTTTAAGGTTATCTTTGGATGTTTAGACTACGAAATCCGCCAAATGATTCAAAAACTAATGTTCACAAAGATTACTCAAGCATTTAAACACAACGATAGCCTAGTGCACTCCTAAGCCATTTACAATTAAGATAAGAGACAACCAATCAATAATTAATAACTAGGTTTCATAGATCTAAGCAAACACACAAGAAATTTAGCATGACATGTTAAACAAGCAAGCATACACACATTAATTGGAAGACATAATGATACTAATGGATTAAAACACTTACCTTGATGTGTAAAATAGGGTTTGGGACCCTAAGATACTGTCCAAGTCAGACTACAAACGTTTAGGGTTTTTACTCCACAAGTCTACCTCCTAAAATACTGAAAAATCGAAATCTATATATAGATTTACACTTGCGACGGCGTCGCCTTATAGGTGGGACGCTAACAGATCGCCGTCATTAGGGTTTTCGTCTTGGCCAAGTTATGAGCAAAAAGTCTACTGAGCTGTCAGGTGCATCTATTATCAAATCTGTAGAGGAGGACGGCATCGCCCTTTAGTTGGGAAGCCGTCAGCTTCAGTTTTAGCAGCTTGAGTGTCTTCGATCTTGACTTTGCCATTTTCTTCATGTATTCACTCCTTTTCGTCCAAATATGCATCATTTCGGCATTTTACTTATATGAGACCTAAAAAGTTAAAAGGAACAAAATTAAGCAATAACGGATATAAAAGTGGTCGATTAAGGGCTTAAATGACCCCTTAAAAGTGTACGTTTTAAATCCTTATCGAATATCTCTACACTTGGTATTTGCTTGTCCTCAAGCAAATGTGCTTTTGGCCAATCAATTTATAAGTTAGGCGGCATGAAGCATAATTTTAACATAGTTCACAACAAGTTAAAGCACCGCAATAGTCATAACAAGCACAAAAATTATATACTAGCACCTCACAAGGGATGTTTGGATTCTCTCATCTCTTGGGTGTATATGAAATATAGTAAATGGAAATGGAAGATAAACACTCATTACCTGGCATAGTACATAGATTACCATAGGTTTGAGACTAGATCAAACCTCCACCACTTTGGCGTAAGTACCTAGGAACAACTATCTAAGAGGTCTTTTCAAGGGTTGTAATGTTAGGCTTACGGTAGGAAAATAAAGGGTTTGGTTGGATAGGCGATATAGTGGTGGCAAGTCAAAAATCTTATGTTACAAGCATGAAAAGTGTGGCATTGCTAAGCCAAGACTCAACTCTCTCAACTCTAGATAACTTGAAACAAACATACATAAATTGAAAAACATAAAGATAGATGTAGGATGGTAGCCCGTATGTTTTTTCTTCATTTTATTTTCAACACACTTTTTTTTCGATTTTTTTTACTCTACCATCCTCTAAGATAACATCAAAATATAAGGGATTTATAGGAGCATCCCTACACTTGAGTTTTTATTACTCTAACACTAATTTGACCCGATTTGAAAAGATCAAAACATTTGGAGTATTTAATTACGTAAATAAAGGGAATTTGAATTTAACGTTCCTTCCCGTCACTCCATAAAATATTACTTTTGCCCATGAGTCCTAATCATCCCAAAACTGTGTATAAAATATATGACTCGACTTAGCAACCATGCAAGTAACTAGATAATTGAACTAAGGGTTTAGCATGATAACAATAATGCACTAAAGGTGAGTGCATACAAGGTAGGCTAAGGCGATTTGGGTTGACATTTAGGGGTGGATTGTAAACAATGCTCTTCATTGATATTCCTGTTAGGAATTGGAAATTCCATGTTAAAGTGTCAGTCACACCAATTATAGTCTAGCATATGTTAGCTCGTAGATTTGTAGTTTGTTACGTTATTTAGTAGTAAATTAGTTAGTTTGTAGCGTAGTTTAGCATAGTGTAACACCGTGGAGGAAGGACGGGTATTTACCCACTGTATGCCTGATCCACAGGCCGATAGGAGGTCGTGTATTCTGTAACTATAAATACCCCTTCCATCCATGGAAGGGGTGGAGCTTTTCAATCTAACCTTACAACTTTTGTGAACCAAGTCTCTACCAAGAAATCTCCCTCTCTCTACTTTCTCTCTCTAAAATGGCAAACGTGTATTTTGATCATCCAAGACCACCCGAATCATCAACACAATGTTATTTCGATGCTACAAATGGCATCAGAGCCTAGGTTGCGTTGTGTTAATGATTCGTATGGTTTTTTATGTGGTTCTTGTATGCGGTTTGGTCATGTTTTGTTGCAGTTTGACGTGGTAATGAATCTGGTGTTAGTGTGTTCACTGTTTATGATGTTTTTATGGTTTGTGTTTCATATGGTCAATCTTTTTGTTACATGTTTTATAACTGTTTCACTTATAAAAGTGTACTCATTATTGTTTCCAAAAAAACCATTTGTGTGATCAAACTGTCTTTCTTGTGGTCATATTCGTGAATATCAACATGGGTCAAAGATGGCTTTTTCTGGTCAGTTTCATGAGGTCAAAACAGATGCAGTCTTCAGTTTTTTTTGGGTCATTCTTCGTAGCGAGTTGGTCAGTACTTCATGGCGACTTGTCTTGACAAGTCGTCCAGGTTCAATGTATCCAATGTCTTAGCGACTTACTCTAAAACTTTACATGCTAACGACTTACTCTAAAACTTGTCACTATTTAGCGACTTGTCTTGAAAAAGTTAAGCGAGTTGTTAATTGTTTACATGCTAACGACTTACTCTAAAACTTTGCTAGCGACTTGGAAAATCTTTGACCTAGCGACTTGTTATTCAACAAGTCGTAGCGACTCGCTTTGATGAAAATGGGTAGCGACTTGATAATACTTTGGCTAGCGACTTGGACAGAAAAGAGTAGATAAAGATGAATGAATGAAGACCAAGACCACTTTGACCATATAACAACACCAGACCTCAGTTTCATCACTTCATTAATCCAACATCATTTATAACAGATAATGACCATATCAAAACATCATCTCACTATTACTCCATATCAAAAAATCATAACATCATCTCATTATTTCCAGTACTAAGTCTCAAACAAATCAAAGACTCGAAATACGAATTGATTTTTTTGATCTCAGTTTCCTTAATTCATGGTTTTCAAAAGAAATACCAAGACTACCAAAGAGTCTTTAACATGAATTAAGTTAACCATCATTGACCAAGATATTCTTGATAATGTACGAAAATAAAGATATGATTTTAACAACTATGTCAAAACCATGTCTTTGATTCGTTTGACCCATGACTCAAAAACATAAATTACTTTCGGTAATAACATCTTACCCGTGTCTTTAGCCTGAAACCTACCTTAGAATCTTATGTGGGTTGATCTCACGGCTGTCATCAAGGTATCAAACCATCTCCGTGGCTTATTATTGGAACTCGTAAAAACAGAAACCATCCCTGTGGCTATGTCGAACACACTCAAACCATCCCTGTGGTGAGTAAAGTCTGCTATACGTGCAAGGTGTTTCGAGGATTAGAGTTTAGGGTTTGATGATTAAGAATGAGATTGAGGGAGGCGTTTCTTTGATGAGATAAATTAGGGTTTGAGGTGTATTAACTGATGGGGGCGGAATATTGATGAGAGAGATTAGGGTTTCAAGGGAGAGATACATTTGGGTGAGATGGGGGTGTGTTTGTGTTCGAGTGAAATTAAGGTTATGTGAATTTTATGTGGAGTTAAATACCCGATGGATTAGGGATACTAAAATGAGCCGTGTATTGTATTAAGTTTGTATGGGCCGAACTTATTTCAAGCCATGTATTATTCATGGGCCTCACTGATTGACTAAATATTGGGCCATGATAATGTAACAATTGTCAAATATTCAAACGTGAAGCTGGAGTGCAGCATATGTGAAATTAGAGTCACGATCATGGGCCATACACGATCTTGTTCAAACGTGACATTTTTGATTTGGTAATTGTTCAAATGCGACATTACTAAATCACGATCTGATTCTCCAACGAAGCTTTGATGCAATAAAGATGTGCCGATTTATTGAGGAGGTCAATGGATATTATGATGGACTTTGTGGACTAATGAAACAATGTTTGGTCATTAAATTTCTACGAATGATACATGTGTTTACGGCTAATGTTTGTGTTTCTTCTGGCTAAAAGGTTGAGGCTTGATATTGAGATTTGCTGAGATGATATGATTTGGTTATGAGGACTTGTACTTTGGGGACTACATTTTCACAGAAAAATATTATGTCACGGCTTGAACTTATGATTAATCAAAGTTGACTACGGGTTTGTTGTTCGGCATGTCTTATTTGGATTTGAAGTGAAGTTTTCCGGGCACGTTTACTTATTTTCGTCTTCTTTCTTTCTACCCTTCCACGAAGATGACTTGTTTGGGCGTTTATTGAGGGTGATAAAGACTTGGCTATTTAATTAGTTACGTTTGTGATTCTTTCTCACTTAACCCACAACGTAGCTATCACTTTGGTGTCTCACTCAGTTGAGAATGTCAAGAGGTTTTGTACATTGGTTACACCGTTTCTTGTTCACGAGGATTAGTACAAGTTTAAGTAACAAATCTGGGGAATTTTACTTCATGTTCAAGTTTGACATATCGGGATTACTTCTCTAGGAGGTCACAACTTTAGCCGACATAATTCGTGAATGGTGTGTCTACCAAAGTGTTTAATGGTTATTGATGTTGGTGAAAGAATCATTGATGAACTGCTACATGTTTCCCTTAAAACATATATTCACCGAAACCAAAGTTGTCATAACACCTTCAAGCTGACATTGTTTATGGTTTTGTCTTGATTTTGTAAAATCCCGCGAAAGAATCTATTTCTCGGTTTAAATCACAGACTTGTAAAATCCCGTGACGATGGAAACATCCTGGTAATAGTAAAGTGCATTTCTGGAGCTATCTTACGGTTTATTCCTGGTTTTGTAAAATCCCGCAAAAGAATTTATTTCTCGGTTTAAACCATGGAATTGTAAAATCCCGTGATGATGGAACCATCCTGGAGAGAGGAAAGTGTATTTCGGGATCTTTTTCTGATGCTGGTGCTACAGTTTCTACTTCGAAGAAGGGATAAAAGGGTGTACTTCATGAATTGGATGTGTGTTTGGATATTCGTCATGGCAGTTTGGTTATTACATGGTTTTACGGGGTTACGTGCTTTTAACCATGGTCGGGATGAAACCATTATCAAAGTTCATTTAAATGTCAAATAAGGCTAGATTTGAGCAGTTCAAAAGATGTGACAACGGCGTTAATTCAGTATTATTTATTTGAGGTTGAAGTGAAATATCACGGGCGAGTGTACTTAGTATCTGAAGGTATCGGGGATGGTTGGATGAAGATTCTTCATGATCCTTGTTCGAGCTTTTTCCAAAAAAGAAGACTTGGAAATCTAGTTATTTTTGGGAGTCTTTTTTCTTTTACCACGAGGGGAAATTAGGCTCGTATCACCACAAAATAACTATCACTTTAAGGAGTTACGTTGTAGTGCTCAGTGTCACATTCAATTGTGGATTTTAAAGAGGTGATGTACGTCTTATACTTGATGGTTGGTTGGATGAAGAGTATAGAGTACTTAGAGAGTACTTAGAGATGCTAATGAAAATCGGCACCACTCTTTGTTACATATGTGCAAGTATAAGTCACGACTTCGGGTTCATTTACTTCAGGGTCAAATTCATCATATTGGGTTATCTCCATCAGTTGTCACTACAAAGGGCCTACTGAATGATAATGGTGACAGTTACATGTTTAGCCAAGAGATGATGAAAAGAGAGAGATTATGATGATTGAATACTTCAGTTCAAGCCTCGTACTCTAAAGAAAAGAAAAGTGTACGCTTCAGTGCGCTTTATCTTCTGAAGAAGAGACATCTTCTTATTATGACCATTTTCATCAAAAAGCTTCATACTTTTTCCATGCGCTTCAGTCATCAAGTGAACCGGGCTACCACTGATTGTTTTCTCATTCCACTTACTCGATTATAATGAAGATGGTGACATCATGTGCTTATTTTGCGGGAGAGAAGTGTGAATAGAACATTCGGATGATTTTCACTTATTTAATCAAGAATGGCAACTCCGTATGCAATTCTTGAGGGGGAGAAGAAGTGTGAAATTACTGCATGGTTGATTGACTTATGAGAATATATGGTCATACGGCTCCTAACTCATGTAAGAACCGAGCTTCCTCTTATCGGATCATCTTTACATGGAGTTTCTTCTTAAGAGCCGTTGGTTGACATCTTCACTCAGATTGTTGAGTTTATCGACAAAGTGCTTCCAGTTAATGCTTCACGTATACATCAACATGATGATTCCGAACAATCTCTCTATTCTTGTTTGATGTGATTGGTAGTTTGGTGTTACCATCTTGTGTGTTCGTTGCGGCCTGATTGCTGATTTCCTTGATGAACATCTTTCTGTTCTTGTTTGATTGGGAGGGATTTTAGTTAAGGGGATTTGCAAGATGTAAGTTGATTGGGATGCTTTTTGGTGATGTTCTTGTTTTTGGTGAGTTGAAGATGTTAACTATCTATTTCCCAACTGGACAATCTTGAAGAAGGTCGAGTCTACAGTCGATTCTACATTTATCTGCTACATGTTAGAAGACTAAAAGACGAGTTGCATTTGATTATCTAAAGACTTCTTCTTAATCTGGGCATTTATTAAACAGATTGTCGGTTTAGGGGAGAGCACTAATTGGGGGAGGGTGAAATGTCTGATTTAATCCCCAATTAGACTTGCTCACATTCTTCAGCAAGTTGACTCTCACAGATACATCTGAGCTTATTATGATCTTCTCAACAAGATTTCTAGTATACCGGCTTACAATATGTTGCTGATTCTTCTAAACCAGCAAGGGGGAAGGAGACACACATTTAAACACAAAGCGAGTAAACTTGATGAACTTAATTCTTCTAAGTGATTGAAGATATCCCGGGAAGACAAATGTTATTACCGCAGAGAAACTCAAGGTTTGACTCATGACGAGTAAACTTGATGAACTTAACTCTTCTAAGTGATTGAAGATATCCTGGGAAGACAATTGTCATGACCGCAGAGAATCTCAAGGTTTTACTCATCAAGGCTTTTAGTGTTATTATTCCAACTACGTGGGGGAAGTGATATAATAGAAAGTTTCTGAAGATAAAAGAGGTACACAAGTGTGTGATGATTTTGATGTTATCACAATCATCAGGGGAGAGAGATTGTATACATTGGGGATGCTCAGCTGTCTCGCTTGAGGGCTTAATCAGTGATTCAGAGATATAATCACTTATTCCGGAGTTGACATCCGCAGAGATAGTCCTCCGCAGAGATAATCAGTGATTCGGCCTGCTTCTTCAATGTTATCGGTTATTCTCTCTTTGGGCATTCGGGTAATTCGGGTTCTTGAGCTTCATACACAATCATCAGGAAACATAAATGTGCATTGGGTGGTTGTATCATTTATTATTTGGAACTCTATTTGTGTATTCGGACTCTTGAGCTCTATTCTAAGAGACGGGCTGCATCTATTCAACTACTCGGGGGAAGTGGTCTCTTCACACCTGCTGGAATGGATTGCGTCAGACTTCAGTGGTAATGAAATTTGAGAAGAGTTATTTATGTGTGGGATGATACGTTACTGTTCTTGTTGATGATATAACCTCGAACGAAGAATCACGGTGATTATTCTTGAAAGGAGCAGCGGGATTTATGATAATGGTGTGCTTCTCTGTGCACCTGGCTAAGGCAAGCTTGAAATAGAGCTTCGAATCTGCTCAGCTAAAGGATTTTCGGCTTGGGGGGAAGCTGCCAAAGTCTCACTTTCAGATGGTTCAATTTCTTTCTTCGATTCAAGAGCCTCGGAAGCTTTGGTGGTGAAAGTTTTAGGGATGATGACTTCTATCTTCTACAACGGGGTTGCTCGATATCCTTATCTCGGTACTCGTATCATCATCTTCTTAAACTATATCATCTACTCTATCTTCGTATATATTTTTCGAAAAACCAAATACAAAAATATAAAACCAACAAAAAGCCATAAAAATCAGAAAATTTGAAAAAGACCAAAAATATGTTTTTCTCAAGACATGTCTTCTGGTATCGATAACATCTGCGGTCTTAGAAATGTCATTCAATAATGGCACGGGACCATAGATGAAGTTCGAGCAGGAGGTGTACATATTTCTTTCTATACATGTCTCTTAAATTATGGCTTGCAGTTACTTCAGACTGTAACCCGCTCTTCAAAATTATGGCTTGCAGTTATTTCAGACTATGACCCGCGCTTAATCATGGTTTGCTATTATGTCAGATAGCAACCCGCTCTTCAAGAAAGGAAAGTGCTACGCTAAACCAATTTTCAAATATTTTGTGCACTTATCCTAAAACAATTTAAGGAAAGTATGTCGAAGGACTGCTGTTCCTACACAAATGTTTTTCCTTCTATAAATTCTTCAGGAAAATATTTGTTGTTTTTCAAAAATGGTGGTAAATGAGTTGCTATTAAATTAATCAGTTTCAGAGTTTTCGTAAAAATTGAAAACTCAATCAATGACTTCAGCGCTTTTAATCTTTTCAGAAAATAAGTCATTGATTGAGGAGGAGAATGTTTTCAAATCTATATCATCTAACGGGCTTTCTTAATTATCCTGCGTGCTTAATTAAAAATGATATTTGCCTATGTCGAAGGAGTAGGAATTTAGAATATGATTGTTAGGATTAGATGATTAGAGTTTGATTAACACATAATTCCCATGCTTTATACGAACTGATTGATATGTTGAATTGACTTGTATTAGTCGATTGCTGTTTGGGTGATGTCGACCACCATATATCTGTATGTGTGTTCACTAACATATGCAGGTATATTGGTATATAAGAATGTTCCCGATCCGAATCCCACTATTGATGATGATTGGATGCCTAAAGTAAAGGGCAACTATATCTTGGGTCGACAAATGAAGAAACGGAGCTTAATTTGACTTCAATGGAGAGTTGGCATAAAATGAAACGTAAGAGGTCTCACTGCATCAGCAGATGGTTTTCTTCAGCAAGTGAAGAAACGAAGCTTAATTTGACCTCAGTTGGCATTAAAATGCAACGAAAGAAGTCTCACTGCATCAGCAGATGGTTTTTCTTCCAAACCCTACAGCAACAACAACGGAAGCTTCTCAACCACCTAATGTATCTTTGTGCAGGATACCATTTTTAAACAATTTTGAAAACATTGTTTTGAAAATGGAAAAATATTGTTTTGAAAATAAATTGAACTAAATTTTGAAAATCACCGGACTTCATTTTTATCAAAATCTAGGGCACTCAATCAACGACTACGGTCATCGATTGAGGGGGAGAGATTTAAAATAAATTATTTTCATACAATATTTCTTCATAAAAGTCCGTTTTGTACAATAAAAAGTGGTGATCTAAAGATTTAATGTTATGTCATGGTATGATTTTCTTTAAAACTCAAAGATCTTGCAAAATGAAATTTTTTCTGTTCTTGTTTGATTGTGAAATTGTTTTATTTTACTTAAACATCTCTTAAAACAATCATACCTGACACTAACAATCTTTAATGTCTTAAAATGGTCCTTATCTGTCATTTTTCAAAATCAAATCTTGCCAGGTCTTTCCCCAAAATTTTCTAAATGATTTAAATCAATCGGGATCCAAAATCTCAATTGGTTTGAAATTTTTGATCGGGGGAGAGATAGTGATTTAAATCTCTTATCTGTTTAAATGGAATTGGTTTTAGTCCTTTAAAGGCACTCCTGCCTCCATGTGCCAAACAATTTCAAATACACGATGCACATGTTGAGGAGGAGGATTTATCCAAAAACATGATGAGTATTTAAATCTGGCCACATATTCTCCAATGTTTTATAAACCTTATTAAATCACTTGGGATCCATAATCTCAAAGGGTTTGATATTTTTGATCGGGGGAGAATTTGTGATTTAATAATGAAATCTGATAATTGATGATCGACTTGATTCAAATGTGCAGGCTGCTCTCTCATATGTGCTAAACGCTTTCGAATCTCGAAGCACATATTGGGGGGGAGCAAATGGTTTCTTAATGGCTTTTGTGATCGTGAATGTGCTTCAAAAGAACTCTTTCCTCTGTGTGATAAAATGTTTTCAAATATCCTATGCACATATTGAGGGGGAGAATTTACCAAAGAAAATCAAATGGCTTTTTCCATGGAAATTGTGATCAAGAATTTATTTCAAAAGAACTCTTGCCTCCATGTGCTAAACAATTTATAAAATCATATGCACATGTTGAGGAGGACCATTTCTAAATGATCAAAACTATTAAGGTACAAAATGCTTTGATCTCGTATCACAAGTACCTTGATTGTTTTTCCAAATGATTTTTCAATTGGTTTCGAGAAGGAAAGAACAATACCAAAAGACCGACCAATTTATTTTATGCATGGTGCTATAAGGATGGTTAGGTTAGGTATAAGTTCCCACGATCCGCCAGAACCGGAGAGATCTACCCAGGGACAATCCACTAGATAGTGTAGAGTCCTTAGGTATGATGAAAAAAAGGAGAAAAATGAGAAATGGGAAGAGTGCGAACTCAGACAGAGCTAGTACTGGAATAAACCCAACAAGGTTGTAGTTATGAAGTCTCGGTAAGCACTGAAGGGGTTGAAGAATGAAAAAGAAATGAATATGAAAAAGGGTGAAAAGAAATAGCCCTCTAATAATTCAACCTTAGGGCAGAAACCGGGTTCAATTCATATGCTACTGGTGGTTACTAAGGTAACACTGGTATTGAAGACAAGATGTCATGGACCCAGTGATGCAATACACTAAACTTCCCATGCTACTCAAGTTCCTCTTAAAAGGGCTTGTTTCATTCTCACGGGGAACCGACATTATCTATCGACTTTCTCTTAGAGATTGTTGATATTGAAGAAGGAGACCCTCTCCCTAGTCTCCGGAATAGGAAACCAAATGTGCACAATTGAGTCTAGAGCCAAGAGATCATCCACAATATCTCATTAGGACACTAAATTAATGAAGACTTGCTGTTTCACACAATGTGGAAAGTAAGAATATATTAAGAGTCCTACGCATTATCCTTGTGGTATTGCCAGCACATCCGAGTGATATGTTAAATATTCACAATGAAGATGGAAATCCTTCTAGAGCCAACATCAAACAAGCTCTTGGAGGGTGACATGTGAGATCTTGCAAAAGATCAAGCTTGTGACAACTGGATAGAAACGATGGGGCGATTCACTCTTGAATCAACCTTGGTCCAGGAATGGAATTGTTGAATACTTTTGGAAAAACCGTTCGATGTGCAAATCTTCTTTTCTCTAGCACATCGAATGTGTATTCATATTTCAAACACAAAAAGTATCTCTGATTGAAAAAATACCTTTGGAAAAACCGTTCGATGTGCGAATCTATTCTTTTATCTAGCACATCGAATGTGTATTCTTTTCAAATACAAAAAGTATTTTTGATTGAAAATTGATCTTTTTCATAAAACCTTCGTCGTATTGCAAAACTCTTTCTTCTAAGCAAAACGCGATTGTTTTCAAATCAATTTTTCATCAATCAGTGAATCTCAATTCGTTGGTTCACTCACTCCGTGTTGTCTTCTTTGAGACGTTCCAGTTTGAGAACATCTAGAACAGTTGCGAAACCCTGTCAGGGAGATTCTTAGGAATCCTACCTGATCACAGGCAGTACTTATACTGATCAACGGGGAACCGTGGGCCGTGTACCTCAATTCAACGAAAGTGATCAAAGACACTTTCGTGTATTTTATTGCTAACTATTGTTTGCAGGTATATTTGGACGGTTGCAGCTGATCAGAATTGAGGTGTCAATCCAAAGCCGCATGCTCACAGCATCCACACTTAATTTGAAGAAATCATGACTGGTGCATATCTACATAACCTGGTTCTGATATTTTTATACTATGCTTCAGCTACGTTGCTACAAATATCATGAACCAGTAAAGCTTCCGCTACTCAGATGAAAAGATGTCATGATTCAGAAAGTGTGAGCATGTCTGTCCAAAAGTCACAACATCACATGAAGGCAACACAACTATGGATGATCCAGAGAGATTTACTGTGGCTGATGATCTCAAAGAAAACTCTAAGATCATCAAAGATGTGGATCAGTTTAAGGCCTCCACTGAAAGTACAAATCAATGCGGACTTTGAAGAATCGCTACAAAAGCACACATATTGCGGAAGTGAAGAATTCAAGTCTACGAGCTCAAGAACGAAGTCACAGATAAAATGCTAGGAAGCAAAATGTATTTCATGGGGTGACCTCCCTTAGGGGGAAATTGTTAGGAATTGGAAATTCCATGTTAAAGTGTCAGTCACCCCAATTATAGTCTAGCATATGTTAGCTCGTAGATTTGTAGTTTGTTACGTTATTTAGTAGTAAATTAGTTAGTTTGTAGCGTAGTTTAGCGTAGTGTAACACCGTGGAGGAAGGACGGGTCTTTACCCACTGTATGCCTGATCCACAGGCCGATAGGAGGTCGTGTATTCTGTAACTATAAGTACCCCTTCCATCCATGGAAGGGGTGGAGCTTTTCAATCTAACCTTACAACTTTTGTGAACCAAGTGTCTACCAAGAAATCTCCCTCTCTCTACTTTTTCTCTGTAAAATGGCAAACATGTATTTTGATCATCCAAGACCACCCGAATCATCAACACAATATTATTTTGATCCTACAATTCCGAAAAACCAAAACATCACGAGAACCGCGAAAAGGATAGGCTCTGAGGGGTTAACTAGGGGTATCGTGTACTAAAGTTGAGTACATCGCAAGGGTGTGGGGTAATTACTCGACCGATGTGGAAGATGTAACATATTGGATTTCACAAACACATCATATCACTAACACAAGAAGCATACAAGATGATTTACAAAGAGAGAAAGTTAGAGGTTTAGGGAACTTTAGTGAGAGAAAGAAAAATCTTATTATGAGCTCTAACTCTCTACCTTGGGAGGTAGAGAGTATTTATAGTCTTACAATAAAACGCCACCTGACGGGCTGTGGATCAGGCATACAGTGGGTAAAGACCCATCCGTCCTCCACGGTGTTATCTAACTAAATACTACTTAACATAAAATAACTACGACTATGAGCTTTCTAACGATTACATATACTTGAGGTGACCGACACTTTAATACCTAGATTTTCCAAATCCTAACAATCTCTCCCCTTAAGGGAGGTCACCCCAAACACACATTACAATTACATAGAATACAAACAGATATTGCATTGAAGTTGTTCTTGGATTCTTGTTCATGTTCTTTATTCTGTAGCTCATAGTCTTTGATTCTTTATTTTTGCATATTTGAATAATCTGAGTGGAGGTCTTTAACTGATCCACGTGATACTGAGTTTTGAGCCAGCTTTAAGATCATCAGCCAGAGTAAATCTCTGACTCATCCATTGTGGTGTTGGTATTATGTGATGTAGTGACATTTGGACCGACATGCTCACATTCTGGATCATGATATATTCTTATCAGAGTAGCTGAAGCTTTAGTTGATTCATGATATTGGCAGCAGTGTAGCAGAAGCATAGAGTGATAATATCAGAGTCATTGATGCACTTATCATGATTTCTTTGTAGATGAATGTGTTGTGTGAGCATGCGGCTGTGGATTGACTGCTTCATTCTGATCAGCTGCAAACGTAGGGGTGTACCTGCATAAGACAGTTAGCAATAAAAGCGCACGAAAGTGTCTTTGATCACTTTCGATGAATTAAGGTATACGGCCCACGGTTCCCCGTTGATCAGTACAAGTACTGCCTGTGATCAGGTAGGATTCCTAAGAATCTCCTTGACAGGGTTTCGCAGCTGTTCTAGCTGTTCTCAAACCGGAACGTCTCAAAGAAGACAACACGGAGTGAGTGAACCAGCGAATTGAGATTCACTGATTGATGAAAAATGATTTGAAAAACAATTGTGTATTTCTTGAAGAAAGAGTTTTTGCAATACAATGAAGGTTTTAATGAAAATCAATTATCAATCATAAACACCTTTTGATTTGAAATATTTGTACACAGTCGATGTGCTAGAGAAAGGAGTTTTTAAGCACAACGACCGGTTTTTCAAAGGTATCCGTCAATCCATATCCTGAACCAGGATTGATTTAAAAGATTGAATCGCCCCATTGTTTCTGTTCAGTTGTCACATGGTTGATCTATTGAATATATCTCACATGCCACCTACCAGGAGCTTGTTTGATGTTGGCTCCAGAAGGCTTTCCATCTTCATTGTGAATATGTTTACATATCACTCGGATGTTCTGGCAATACCACAAGGATAATGCGTAGGACTCAAGATATAATCTCTCTTTCCATATTGTGTAAAACAGAGAGTCTTCATTGAAAGTGTCCTAATGAGATTTATTGATGATCTCGTGGCTCTAGACTCAATTGTGCATATTTGGTTCCTAAGCCGGAGACTAGGGAGAGGGTCACCTTCTTCAATATCAACAAACTCTAAGAGAAAGTCGATAGATAATTTCGGTTCCCCGTGAGAATGAAACAAGTCCTTTTAAGAGGAACTTGAGTGGTTTGGGAAGTTGTAGTGCAGTGCGTCACTGGGTCCATGACGTCTTGTCTTCAATACCGATGTTACCTTGGTAACCACCAGTAGCATATGAATTGAACCAGGTTTCTGACCTAAGGTTAAATGGAGGGCTATTTCTTTTCACCCTTTTTTCACATTCAATTTGTTAGGTCACTAGTTTTACAACACAAGCAACATAGAAAGAGATAGAGGCGGTTGAACAATAAACAAACACACATACACTAAATGATAATACGGTTTTGCATAGATATGTGAGTGAAAGAAATAAATTGAACAACCAACCCTCAAGTGAGGGTTATACAAGAGTATTTATAGGAGGGAAGCTAGGGCAACACTCCTAGTTCCCATCCTTTCTCCTATGGGCTTGGGCCTAAGCTCATGGGCCTTCTACATAAGCTTAAGGCTAATAACAAACATAAAGGCCATAATTAAGCTAACTATTACATATGAATTACTAACACATGATTTAGGTTTAGGAGTGATTCCAAAAATCTCCCCCTAAGTGTTAGTGATGAAGAATATAAACGGTGAAGGCGTTGATGTAATAGTAGCTTTGACGTCTTCTGACATTCTTCTTTCTTGTGAGAAGAATTGCCTTGATTCGAACAATTTCCCCAGTGTAGAGAAATTGTCTTCTTTGAACAATTTTGCTTTGACGTCATCTTTTAACTTTTTCTTTGATCATTGTTCTTTGTGATTGTAGTGATAGTATGTTGTTGTTGTCTGCATCAAGTCTGCCTCAGGTCTGCTTCGCTGCTACAGTGTCTCCACGTCATTCTTCAACATGCTCACACGCTCTTTGACGTTGGATTTCAATACTGATGAAGTTCTTTAAGTCTATAACTTTGTAGATTCTTTGATTTGACGAAGAATCATTCTGACTTTTGGGTTGCTTTAAGATAGAACTTCCATTAGTGATGATGTTGGCGTGAGCATGAGAAGAATCTGCACGATCATTCCGCTCCAGAGCTTCCATAAGAAGAAAACATGCAAACGGTTAATAATAAGCGGATTCCGGCACTTACAAGTTTGAACTTCGAGAGTGTTAACAGCATAGTGTGAAAACACAACTCTAATTCTCACAAAGGCCGTTCCTGAACTGGAGTCCCACAAGTGAGATAACGCTATGTCCAGAAGTACATCTACAGTTCAGATGAGTCGCTGAGGTACACCGAAGCATCACCTCACGACCGTAGACCGTTTGAGACACACTAAGCGTAATCCACGGGGAGTTACCGAAGTGACCTGCTGTCAGGGCTGTTTGATGTTGACCCTGGAAAGAGTTTCCATTCAATCACTAAGAATCACAATTGTGAACCTCTCATAAATGTTCTCGACAGATTGCTAAGATCTGTGAAGGACTCGATAACATACCACTGATGTTCTTATTGTTGAACAACAAGTGATGAAATGTCAAGTGTACCAAAGAGATCTTTTGATGAATCTCGTGGCTCTAGACTCAATAGTGCGTTTTAGTTTTCCTGAGCAGAGACTAGGGAGAGGGTCTCCTTCTTCAATATCAGCAATCTCTAAGAGAAAGCTGATAGATTATGTAGGGTTCCCTGTGAGAATGAAACAAGCTTCTGTTGAAAGAAACTTGAGTGGTTAAGAAGGTTTAGTGCATGCGTCACTGGGTCTATGACGACTTTTAATATTCAATACCGGCGTCACTAAGTGACAACCAGTAGCATATGAATTGAACCCGGTGTCTGCCCTAAGTTGAATAATTTGGAGGGCTATTTCTTTTCACCCTTTTCTTTGCATTTCTTTTTAATTCTTCAACTCCTTCTTTCTCCGATTCTCATTTTCTCCTTTTTATAATCATACCTAAGGACTTCTAAGTACTAACTATTTGTGATGTCCTTGGGTAGATCCCTCCGGCTCTGGCGGATCATAGGATGGTTATTCCTAACCTTAATCACCTTATAACTCCATTGCCATAAAACCATTTTTCATGAAAATCTCTCGAAGCATTTGTGAATGAAAAACATGTTTGAACACTTCAAGAGTTTTAGATTTTCAGAAATACTCCCCCTCCACATGTGCTAAAGAGTTTTTACAGAAATCTGCACAGTGAGGAAAGAGCGCGCACTTTATGAATTGATCAACTCAGGATAGACAATCCCCCGCGAGACACGGTTACGTTACATAGTTAAAGAGTTGCATTGTCAGATTTTAGGTGACAAATAGCTCTAATAACTACCTTGAAGGTATAGACAAACCTCGAAAGGTTGTCAAACCCGTCAGAGTTCATGTTTACCAAGAGTTTCTCGAATGGTACTTTCTACTCGGACAAGTCCTTTGCGAGACACATTTACATTACTAGCGAACTAGCTTGAAATTATTACCCGTCCTGGACAAGTCTTTTCGAGTTACTAACAGTTAAGTACCGTCAATTCATTGTTTAAGTCTATAGCACAAAGATTCATTTGCTTTTACACAACATATTTCTTATCACATAATTTTCTCCCCCTCAAAAATGGCATAAAAATGTTATTTTTGAAAAGTTGAGAATAAATATGACCATTTCGAGTGTTGCGGGAAGATGACCACTGTGAACAATTTGTGAACAAAGTTTTAATTCAAATACTCCCCATCAACCAGTGATATAAACGGTTGAGGTTTTGAAAATCATACGGGAAAGTACTTGTTCTTTTGAGCAAAACCTTGAAAAATGAAAGGTTTGATAGGTTTTACTCAAAAGTAAGAAGCTTTCGCTCCTTTTATAAGGATTGTGGCACTGAAGCATACCACAGGGTCCTTTCTTGACAAGAACGGGTTGTACACTGAAATGTGTGCACAAGCCATTTTCATAATTAATCACACATCCAAAATATTATGAGATAGAAGCAGTTCAAGGGGTACCAGGAAGTCCAGTGATGTTGCCAGGAATGCGAACAGGGCGTTGATAGCCGGTGATGTTAATCCTGGGTCGACCACCAACAAAGCTTTCCAATGTTCTGAACTGATCCCTTCGATACAGCCTTTCATCAATCATTCTGATGATCCTCTGCACATCCCTTCTGTCCTGAGAGTTCCATCGGTTTTGAGACCCTATGCCTTCATATATCGCCTTCAACCGATAAGCCAATCCGTCCCTAACCTTCTTCAAAGTGTGATCCCCAAACTTGTGAAGATCTCTACACGCCATCAAGCAATTTCGTTGAAGTTCACTGCGATAAACGACGCCAAATGGTTTGTTGACGAGTGTGTATTGTGGAAGCTGGTTGATGTCGGGAAGATCTAGCTGCGGTGGAGTGAAGTTGACACGGGTCTGATATGATTCAACTACAAGCTGAAGATCTTCTACACGTTCCTGTATGACTATGCTTCTGATGAATATTAGTAAGGACTTGATGTATTCACGTTGTACTTCAGTCAAGAATTGTCTCATGCGTCCCTGTACTTTGGCAAGATACAGATCTTCAATGTCGTTGAGAGACAAATTCTGAAAGTCCGCTTCACTGAATGCATAATCTCTTTCGTCTTGTCTTTTGACCACGATATTCTTGAGAAAAGTGTAGTCCCATTTAGACGAAAGATCAACTTGTTTAACAACAACGATTCCTTTAGTACTGAACACTTCATTTTGAGACTTCTGAATTTGGCAGCTTCTGTAGTAGATTCGTCGGTGTTCCGGCCAATGGTGAATCCCATACATTACATCACGGTCATACAATTCCACATTGTTAGAAAACATGTGGGTAGCCTTTTCCTCGATGGCTATGCAGTTTGAGTATATGGCTGCCGGGAATGGAAGTGTCAGAGATGTAGCATATTTCCTTGAATCATCACTGTCGTGTAGAAGAAATTCCAAGTCTTTGTTGAAGAAATAGCGAAATGGAATCTTAGGTTGATCTGGTTGGCCAATTGTTTGTAGAGGTTTAGACCAGTCGGTGTAATATGGAGGATTGTCCCGTTTGGTGAAGTCGATGTTTGCTTCTGGGTTAAGCCAATCCATATTGTTAGACATGACTCGTGCTATGTTATCAAGGTGATACTCAACCTCAATAGCACTTTCCGAGCTGTCCTTGAGCAGTTGAAATGCTTTATTCTTGATTCGCTTCAACTCGGATTTCGTCATCTTTTTCACACGGAATTTCTCTTGCAAGAACTTAGCATGCTCCAATGTACTACCGTCTTCCAGATTTTGACCTTCAGGTGGATAGGGGGTGGAATTAACAAGTGTAGAAAACCATTCAAATTCCTCTGTGTCATCTTCATCTAGCCATGATACGACGTCAGCTTTGGGCGCCTTCTTCTTCCTTTTCTTAGGCCTGGATGAGGATTCTGGTTTCTTACCTTGGTCGGGAGAGGTGGGTTGTTGTTGGGGTCATGGAATTCCTCATTGTCACCACCCGTATACTCAAAGTGATCACCGGTTTTCTGAGTCTCGGGTGGTAACTCAGAAGAATCCTGAGGTTTTTTAGTAGAAGAACGAGGAGGAGACTTTTTTTGTGCTGGAGTCTGTTGGGGTGGAGGTTGCATTGAAGATGATTCACCAGACTTCTTCGAGCTTTTATGCTCGTCCTTCTTATCCTGATCTTTGTCTTCATCGTCTCTTGAACGTTTAGTCCTTACAGGTTCTTCTCTGTATGCTGACCTGAGTTGGTATTCCAGCAATGCTTCAAACAATTTAGCTTCGTTGGAGGCAAACGTTGCAGAGTGTTTAGACATTTGAGCTACTAGCCGGTTCACCAATTCATCATCTGAAAAGACTGTGGGTTCAACTGGATTGATGTTCACATTCATTGGAGTTGATTTCATGGTTTGCTTGGCCAGATGTAAGAGATTCGGATAAAGTTGTCTGGTATACATCTCCTTTGTCAGTTTAGGAACGACGTCAAGAAGGAACTTGTGAGTGTATCCTTTGATCATCTCGTCCATTTTCCCTTGGAGATCATCTTTCATGAGCTTCTGGACATACTCCCTTTCAACTTTCATCTCGTCATTCTCGTCATGAAGATACTGTATTTGATCAGCGAAGAAATTCATCTTCCTGTAGAGCATGTCTTTCTTTCTGATTTGTTTGATAGCATTCACAATTCTTTTATGAGTATGAGAAATCCAAGATCGAGTTGGCTTCTTCACTGATTTGGATGTTGATTTGGTTGATCTTTTTGATGGTGGTGGTGACGAATGAGAAGATGAATCCGATGAAGATGAGATGTGAGGAGACTCCGGGTCCTTTGATGGTTCAGAAGTTTTCTCCTTAGACTGTACGGGACTGTCAAGAAGAAACTTTTCATAATCATCATCTTCATCATTTCCAGACTTAGCTTCTTCATCAGCTTTATCTTTCTCAGACTTCCCCGTTTTTGGTTCCTCAATGTTAAAATCAGTAGAGTCCTCCACAAGCTTTTGCTGTTGCACAAGAGTGGTGGCACCAGTTCCCTTATCGGGTCGATTAACCGCATCAGGATCTGGTAAAGAGTGGACACCACCACTCGACCCTCCGGGGCCACGCATTTGATCTTGTTCAAATTCTTTAGCTTTTTGTAGGTGTCTAACGATTTTAAACTTCTTCCTGTAGGATGTATCCAGTTGCTCTCCATCTGAGCTTGAGCTTTCATCATAAGGTACAAGTACTGGAGTCTTCCCTTTTCCTTGAAGAGCTGGAGGACTGGGAGGTTTGGCTGCTGAAGGATTAATGTCGGTTGCAGATTCAGAGTGGAAGACCTCTTCGTCTGATTGTGTATCTTCAGAGCTTTCGTCCACTAGTTCTTTTTGCGGTTCAGATTTGGGAATAGGAACAGCTTCCTTAGCAGGAACAGTCCTTTTTCTTGGAGGATTCCTTTTGGGATACTTCCTCTGACTTTCAGTACTTGCAGCACTTCCTGCACTGCCTCTTCTGGTTCTCCGTGTAGGTGTCCCAGAAGGTTTCTCATCAAGATGACCAACTTTGCCTTCTTTCACTGCAACTAGATACCTTTTGTATGTCTCGAGCTTTTTGATTTTGTTTGACAGAAGGTGATCGGGTAATACAGCACCCTGTTTCTTTGTTGACGTTTCCTTGATTCTGACAGATAAAATAGGCTCAGTCAACATGTCGTGATTGTCGGGGTCATTGAGCCTCTTGGGAATATCAGGATGAAGTCCAAGTGCTCTCTGGATCAACAGTTTAGTGTATCTGACATAGGGAATCTTTGAGCCAAGCTTTTTGAGAAATGACATCATGTCATCCCATATCAGAGCTTCTAGTTCGATGTGCTTCATGTTGATTAATGACCAAAAAATTTGCAGTTCTATGACCTTGGGATGCTCATACCCGCTATCACGACCAGAGACAGATTTGGTAATGATGATGTAGAGAGTTCTCCACGATTGAGGAATGTTCTTAAGCTCCACATGAGAATGCTTAGTGATAATTCTTGAAGCTTCATCATAGCCAATATCAATCAAGAATTGCAGAACTGTCTCTTCAGCAGGTGTGGCATAAAAGTCGGTTGGCTCGATGTCAGGGATGAGAAGGACAGCCCGTAAGTCTGCATGTGTGATGGTGACTTGTTTGTGATTGAGCGTCACTGTCACTGCACTTTGACCTTTGATCCTCTGCATAGAATTCCAGAACTGTTGCATGTAGATCTCTGGTACTGTAGCAGAATGTGAGAGCATGTTCTGGTAGGGATGATTCTTGAGAATATCCATAGCAATCAAACAGGAAGATTTTGAACAGGTGAGGTTTCAAAGTCAACCCGAAGGTTGTTCTTTCCAATCTTCCTCGGATAGCCATTAGGGAAGATATCGGCCATTGTGAGAACATCTGGTGCATCCACATTCATTTGAGCAGCCATGTCTTGTTCTGAAATAACATCAGCCAAAAGAACCAACATATCGAAAGACATAATGTTAGCCAACAGAAGGTTTTATTGTCTAATTATTGAATGTACAATGTCAATGATTGTTACGAGTCCAAAGTCACTTTTGTGTTCAATAGTCCAATGACGTTGTGATAAGTTTCGTGAGTTAGTTAACTTTACCTTTCACAGCATTTTAAACATTTAGGCTTATTAGTGACATAATTGGTTTTGTGACGTTATGATTTGTTTATTTACAAGTTTGCACGCGTAACAATTCATGATTAAGGTCAATCAAGGCTTAGGCGTAAAAGTGGAAAAGTTATGCGTAAACAGGAGTGTTATACGCGTAGACGAAAGCTTATGCGTAGGATCTGACTTACGCGTAAGAAGTATTACGCGTAGGAACAGGGGACCTTATGCGTAGAGCTTACACGTAGGCGTATAAAAACCTTATGCGTAAGGCTTACTCGTAAGAGTAGGCCTTATGCGTAGAGGTCACTGTTTACGCATATCCTTCACAGGATACGCGTAGTCCCATTGTAGAACCTTATGCGTAGACGCTACGCGTAAGATTACTCTTACGCATAACATGCTACGCGTAAGGTGATCCTTATGCGTAGTTTGCTTAGAACCTTGATTCTGAATTCTCACTTGTAACAAACCTGAAATAAATTCATCATATCATCAATATTAACCCATACATTCATCTTATAACAGTTCATGGCATGAAAACTTGTTAAACAGTTTAAGCGTAGAAAACCTTACGTGTAGAACTTAAACCCTAATCTCAAGAATTACGGTTAAGAAATCTAGCCATGGAAATTTCACCAAATCATTTCTGGGAAGTCTTAAAAGCCTATTGAGTTGTTTTGTTCAAGTTATAACATCAAACACCATGTGAATCACAAATACCCAATTCGTATGAACTAGAACCCTAAATTACAATTCTTTCACTTTTGTTGTATCTGGGCAAGTTCTAAGCATGGATCTAGTTAATTCATCACTTAAACAACACATTATAAGCAACCAATTAGCCAGAGACGTTCACACATGAAAACACCCAATTTTACGCATAAACCCTAGTTTTTCAAAATCAATCAATTCGTGTTTCTGGGTAAGTTTTGAGGATAAACATAGCATCATTGATGTTATAGAAGCGTTTTGACACAATTGTTTAACCACAAACACACACCAATGATTGTGTGTTCCTACGCTTATGCGTAGAACACATAATCACACATATCTCATGTTTTAGCCGTTGGATTTGCATAAAAATCAAAACCCTTGCTTGTAATTACGTTTAGATTATGAAAACACTTATAATATGATGATCAAAAGCACGGATTTCTTGAACGATTTTAAAACATAGGATTTGTTAGGTTAACAGTAATAAATGTGAAGTGAAAGGTTAGGTGGAGGAGTTTTATTAAATGTAACTTTAAGATTTTAGCAGTTATGGTCCCTCCACCTTTTCCATTTTCATCCAAAGTCTTTTAACTTCCATTTTGGTTACCAAACGAAAGATTTTAGGAAAGAACCTTGACGACACTCCCCTTTGACTTGAGAAATAATGAAAGGTTATAAATTTTAGTCCAAGGAGTGTCAGTAAACCAGAAATGAGACCACCATTTTAAGGAACCAACCGGGATAGGATAACATGCAAGTACAGTGTTATTTTGAAACAGTTAAGTATTAATTTTCTCCCCCTCAACACTTGATCGGAAAAATATTGAATTTTGAAAGATTAGAGTGTTGACGGAAAAAAATATACTTGCCATGATGAAAGAAACATAGATAGAAGAATATTTTTGTTGTTTTAACAGGTTTTATATTTTTGTATTTTGTTTTTGAAAAATATTTACAAAAAAGATTTTGGTGTTTGACAGGTTTTTAAGACTATTTTAGGAGGTCATCCAATTCCTCTTGAGTCAAACACCGCATACCAATTCGGTGGACCAACTCATTAAACCTAGCGGGAGGCAAGGCTTTGGTGAGTAGATTTGCCAATTGGTATTCTGTACCCACGAAGTATAATTCAACTGTACCCTGTTCTACATGATCCTTGATGAAATGATAGCCAAGATTGATGTGCTTTGATTTCGAGTGCTGAACTGAGTTGCACGAGATCACAATGGCACTCTGATTGTCGCAGTACATCAGAATTCTGTCAAATACGTAACCATAGTCTTTGAGTTGTGTTCTCATCTAGATGACTTGAGCACAACATGCGGACACGGCTACATATTCTGCTTCAGTTGATGACAGCGATGTACAATCCTGCTTCTTTGATTGCCAGGACACCAGTTTATCACCAAGAAATTGTAGTGCTCCTGAAGTACTTTTTCGTGAATCTAAACATCCTGCGTGATCAGCATCTGAAAAAGCGATTAGTTCAAAACCAGAATCCTTCGGATACCTGATCCCCAAGTTAATGGTTCTCATGATGTATCGGAGGAATCTTTTAGCCTTAGAGAGGTGGGTTTCAGTTGGTCGTGACTGATAACGAGAGCATAGATAAACGGAAAAGACAATATCAGGTCTGCTAGCTGTTAGATACATGAGAGACCCAATAATACTTCGGTATTTTGTTGGGTCCACTAATTTCCCATGTAAATCAGCATCTAGCTTCTTGGTATGAGTCATTGGTGTGGCATAAGTGTCACAGGTTTTCATTCCAAATTTGTTTAATAATTCAAGGGCATATTTGGACTGACTCAAGAAAATACCACGGGGTGATTGATGAACTTGCAGTCCTAGAAAGAACGTAAGTTCACCCATCATGGACATTTCAAAATTTTTCTTCATTAGTTTAGCAAAAGCAATTGAGTACTTTTTATGTGTAGACCCAAAAATGATGTCATCCACGTAAATTTGAACAATTAAGATATGTGCCCCGTGATATTGTATAAAAAGAGTAGGGTCGACCGAACCTTTGGTGAAATTATTAGCAATGAGAAAAGATGATAGCTTATCGTACCATGCCCGAGGAGCTTGTTTGAGACCAAAAAGAGCTTTGTTCAGTTTGTAGACATGGTTCGGGAACTCGGAATCAACGAATCCTTCTGGTTGGCTGACATAAACCGTTTCTTTCAGTTGTCCGTTGAGAAACGCAGTTTTGACATCCATCTGAAAGACCGTCATATTCATATGAGCCGCGAACGCGAGAAATATCCGAACAGCCTCAAGACGAGCAACCAGAGCAAAAGATTCTTCAAAGTCTATTCCCTCTTCCTGACGATAACCCTTAGCAACTAGACGTGACTTGTTTCAGATTACGTTCCCTTCAGCATCCAATTTGTTATTCCAAATCCATTTGAGACCAATGACGTAGACCCCTGTTGGTCTTTCAACCAGTTCCCATACTTCAAGACGTTTGAATTAGTTGAGTTCTTCTTGCATGGATTCAATCCAGTTGTCTTTTGTCATTGCGTCTTTAATGTTTTTAGGCTCAGATTGGCAGACAGTGAGTGCATAAATGCAATGTTCACCATCTGTGTGAAGACGTTGTCTCGTAACGACTGGTTGATTCGGGTTGCCAATAATATTTGCCAGAGGATGGACTTTTGTCCATCGATATGTATAGGGTTGATGTTGGTATACATTGTGCAGATTCTGAGGATTCAAATGGTTTGTTGATGATTCCGCGACATCAGGTGCAGCAGTGTCATTAGCAAACGGGTTAAAGAACGCATTTGGATCAAAATCTGCAGGTGGGGGTACTTCATTAAGAATATCATCAGCCGGTTCATCATTGTTGGAAGCGGTTTGTTCAACTATTGTGGTGGAGTCAACTGGTGGTGCTTCTTCAACAGTAGTTGTTGTAGCAGGTGTATCAGGTATAAGAGTATTATCAGGTTGTGCAGCGGAAACAGCGGATACACCTGGAGCACGTTCATCAATATCGTCACTGAACAGAGGAGAAAATAACCTTTCCATTTGTTGACGAGTGAGTTGGGGGCTTTGTTCAGCTAATGATGGGGGTTGAGGGAAGTTTAAGCGGTTGTGATCAGGTTCCAAGCTGTTATACGCAGAAGCCATCTTCGTAAGTTCATCAAAATGATCATGAATCGTTTCCATAACCTGTTTTGTACGACGATTCCATATCCGGTAACCTTTAGAATTCTCACAATATCCAATAAAGACTCCAATGTCAGCTTTGGCTTTGAGCTTTCCAAAATCATCACGATCATTATTCGGATAGCAAAGGGATCCAAATACATGAAAGTGTCTGAGATTCGGTTTATGGTTGTGGACAAGCTCGAAAGGTGTTTTGTTGTGTCATTTTGTGATCATAGAACGGTTTTGAGTATAACATGCAGTAGATACAGCTTCTGCCCACAAGTAATCTGGAAGTTTAGCATTGATTAACATTGTTCTTGCAGCTTCCACTAACGTTCGGTTTCGTCTTTCAACAACGCCGTTTTGTTTTGGTGTACGTGCAATAGATGTTTGATGCTGAATTCCCACTTTCTCATAAAATTCACGAAGGGTTTGGTTAACAAATTCAGTTCCTTTGTCTGTTCTGATTAGTCTGACGGTGTTGCGGAGCTGAACCTGTATTTTTGTGAGAAAGGTGATGATCATCTTTGGAGCTTGGTCTTTGCTTCGAAGAAAGTAGACCCAAGTCCAGCGTGAGTAGTCATCAACTATTACCAAGATGTAGCGTTTGCCATTAATCGTTTGCACGCGCATCGGGCCACATAAATCCATGTGAAAAAGATGAAGCACATGCTGAGAGCTGTGTTCCACCTTTGAAGGAAAATGAGCACGAGTGCTTTTCCCTTGTTCACAGGCTAAACAAAGGTGATCTTTAGAATACCGGAATCATGGGAGACCTTCAACTAGTTTGTGTCGAGCAAGATTGGTTATAGTTTGAAAGTTTAAATGTGAGAGACGACGGTGCCATAGCCAGGATTTTGTTGATGTTGCCTTTGAAAGTAAGCAGATGGGAGATGAAGCAACCATGTCTTGCATAGAGATAGTGTAAAGACTTGAGTTACGTGAGCCAGACATAAGGTCGTTTCCTTGTAGATCACGAATGAAACAAGATTTCTCCCTGAAAGCAACCTCCAAATCTCCATCACAGAACTGACCTACTGAAAACAGATTGTGACCGAGGCATTCCACATAATAAACCCTGCTAATTTCGATGTTCCCATTGATATAGTCTCTGTAGCCCATGATAGCTGCGAAGTGATCATTCCCGAATCTGACAGTGCAAATGAACTTTGCAATAAAGTTTGATAACAGTTTAAGATTGCCTGTCATGTGTCGGGAACATCCGGTATCAACAATCCAGAGAATGATCTGTATCACCTGCATTACACACAGACGACACAGATGGAATAGAAGTAGATGTGGAACCCGAAATGTTAGAGGGTTCCGGAGTAGTTATAGTAGACATACACACATCAATAACTTTAGGCATCCATTTAAATCCTAGTGTATTATATATCCATTTCTGCCATCTCCAACTAGTATTTGCTTTAGTCTTAGTGAATGCACTAGGTGGTACTACATTCTTAGGAGGTGAAACTGGAGCTACTGGGACATCAATGCGTTTCCTAGAATCTAAAGAGGGCGGTTTACCAAGCACAGACTTAGAAAGATTAGTGGGCCTAGAGGTATTCTGATTCTTAGGATTCCGTACACGAGAGATGATAGCTTTAGCAACACATTTGTCATGACAATCAGAATTCATACTTTTACGACAAATAACACAAGGTGCATCAGACTGAATATCAAAAGTACTTAAAGGTTTAGCATTCGTTACATCACTATTTCTATTACATTTTCCAGACGCAATATCTATAGTGGAAGCAACGTGAGTCTTATTCATTTTCCTAGGGTGTTCTTCTACTTTAGCATTCCTTATTGATCTTTTCTTAGGTCGCAACTTCCTATTCTTCGATGTAGTGCTCCTAGGCTGTGAAGTGCGAACGGTTGAAAAAGATGCAACTATTCCTGTTTCAGTAGAAGGAAGCACGTTAGCAACTTGTGTTTTTGCCGAAGGCACTCTAGGTTCACGATTACTAAGTGTTACTGGTGCTATTCTCTTAATCACGGTAGGCGGAAGTAGTTCATACTTTCCTAACATTTCTCTTAACTTAAAGATAGTGTGAATCAAATATTGATTTTCAGAACGAATATTACCAGCAAAATGCATTACTTCTCTAGTGTGTGCAAGATAGTGATCAAGTTCGTTTGATGCTTCATGACGAGTCTTATTCAGTAAATCAAATATGACACCATATTCCTGTTTAACTTTTACAAGTTCTTGTTCATATTTTGAGATTTGACTTTTCAAAGACACGTTTTGATCATCCAGTTGCTCATATTTTGGATTAAAATTGTTTGATTGCAACTGGTGGATTTTGGTTTGCAAAGCAAGTTCACGATTTTGACAATCTTTTTGACACCATTGAAGACGACGTTTTGCATTTGAAAGCTCGTGTAAGAGACGTTCGTTTTCAACTTTTAAAGACTCGATCTGAAGCACATTATCAATATTCTCAACAGTTAGAACATTATCAACAGTATCAGCAGAGATATAATCAGATGCATATGACAAAGAATTCAATAACACAGCATTATGGACATCAGCACAGATAACATCTTCCAAGAGTCGATCAACATCTTTTCTTAACATTTTCTTTTTTTGTTTATTATTAGAAATAGATTTTTCTGTTTTCTCGAAAACGACCTTCATCAATCCAAGTTCCTTATGAAAGTCCCGTTCCCAAGACAATGCACAATTTTTCAAAATTTTTACATTTGGTAAAAGATTTTTCTGAAAAATGTCTCTTTGTTCTCGCGCCAGAGGCGATTGAAAGTGTTGAACTTTGATTTCAGAATGATATTCTATCTCATGTTGTAAAGTTTTGAGGTCAGCCATGAAAATGTCAAAATATCTAAGAATTTTGCGATTTTCAGGTTTTGAGTTTACTTCACTGATGGATGGTAATGGACCATAAATTTGTGCATAATCTGGTTGGGGATTAACATTAGAAGACTCAGACGTTTTTATGATAACCCTTGGTGTGTTAGAAGAATCCGTTGGTGTGACGAAAGTGACCGGTTTTGAATAATTAAAAGGTTTGTTGTAAACAACAGTTTTTAATTTTGATCGACTCTCGTCTTCTGCATCTAATTCCTCTTGACGATGATATTCAACAACACTCATAACAAAATTATCAATTTTATATTCTGCACTGGAAACTTCAGGATTTGGTTTGAATGATTTGGTTGAAAGCTTAGGTTTGTAATCAGCAAGATTTAGTCCATATCCATTTGGATTGGGTTTTAATGTAAACTTTTCAATAGCAGTTACTGACTCACCATGTTTGTAAACAACAGTTTTAAACTCTTTAAGTTTGTTTTGCAAGCCGATAATTTCTTCAAGATGATCATCTATTCGTTTCGTTGAATGCTTTTTGTATGCAGAGAACTGTTTTTGACAAGTTAACAACTCAGCCTTAGCTTTTTGATTTTCCAAGGTGAGAGCGTTAATTTGCTTTTTATGTTCATGTTTCAGTTGTTCTATCTCAGACAAAAAAGCATTCTTCGAAGTGGCTAGATCACGCATCTGTCTTTCTAAATATTTTTCTTTTTGATGAGATTTAGCAAAAGCGGCTTCAAAACCTTTTTCACGGTTTTCTTGAGTTTTGAAAAAGTTGAGTTGCATTTGTAAACATTCAAAATCCTTGGTTAACAGTGCATTTTTACTTTTTAAGTCCTGATTTAATGCACAACATTCTTCAATTTGGGATTGTTGGTCTTTAAGTAAAAGAGCTAAATATGGTTTGTTCGGGTACCTGAGACAAGCCGGATTCAGATCGTCAAATGTAACTACGGGGTCTAATTGAAAATCGTCGGAATGAGATGTAGATGACTCATTTTGAACACTCTGAGCCTTGCCGGATTCAGATGTTGGTGGAGATATTAGATTAGAGATAAATATGGTTTGTTCGGGTACCTGAGACAAGCCATCAATGGCATACACTGGGCCTGTGTCACTCATGTGTAACTCATGCATATTAGCCATCAACATAACAGCTGCATTGGCCTGCAAGTCCTCCATATCATCATCTGAGTCTGCATCTTCCATAAAACTCTGTTCTTTGTCTGTGAGAGTTCCACCAGCTTCATCCTTAAGAGCCAAAAGAAGAGCCTCTTTGAAATAAGCACTGCCCTTAGTCCTCGACTTTGGGCATGCATTAGCCAGGTGTCCCTTCTCATTGCAGTTGTAGCATCGAAGACCATTCAACCCATTCTGAGCATTTCCTTGTTCCACCACTTGAGCTCTGTTGTTATTCCTACCCACAACATTAAACCTTTGACGACCGCCCATATGACGACCATAACCACGATTCTGAACTTCAACTCGTCCATTGTTCACAACAGCCTGATTTCATGTATTATATGAGGAACGAATACGATTGTTGGATTTGTTGGAATAACGGCTAAAAGCATTAGCAATCATAACAAATCCTTGTTGCAATGCTTCGAACGGATCGGATTCCTCATTAGTTTGACTATGAAGTGCTTGATCATTTTTGTTGTTGTAAGGAACCAATTGATTTTGTTGAGGTTGCTGTGATTGATCGTTTGGTGTGACTGAGGCAGTTGGTTGAGTTGCTTGTTGAGGAGGATAACTGTTTTGAGCATACAAGGCAAGTTGTTGATTTCCCGGATGTGTAGCTGAAGTAATTTGAGCACGGAGAATCCTTTCCTTATCAACTTCCTTTTGATGAGGCTTCAAGTAATCGTACAATAATCCGTATGTAGAATGATGCATGTTCTTCGCTTGACAGAGAAAAATGACATACTTCTCCCATTCAGGACCAAGACTACTCAGGAACTTAGTATTCACTGCAATTCTTGGCATGATGATGTTGTGTTTATCCAAATCATTTATGATGTCTGAGAATCTATGATGATAAGACTCTAGTGTCTCTCCAGGTTCAATCATGAAGTGTTCATAAGCCAAGTAAATTTTGGATTCCATGTCCTCTTGATTGAGTGCAGATCCTTCCATAAGAAGATGAATATGTTCCCACATTGCCTTTGCAGTCTTTTGAGCATCAACACTTCGAAGAATTGGGTTTGGTAATCCTAAAAGGATATATTGCATTGCAAGCTCATCAGCTTCATAGTGTAGAAGTTCTGTAGGATTGAGATCTGCAACAGTAGCAATGTTTGATTGTTCATCTCTTGGTGGATTAGCATTTGGATCTCCGGGTACAATGACAGCAGGTATTTGAAATGGACCTTCCAAGATAACCTTCTTTAAGAACTTTCCATGTGGCTTCTTCAGATCACAAAACCTAAAGAACCGAATTACCCATTGATCATAGTTTCCCGGAGTGAGCATTGGAGGTCTATCAAGTGATCCAGCCTCATGAATTGATTGTTGGCTGCTTAAAGCTTCACACATCTTTGCAAACTAAGTGGGTTCCTTCATAGTGTTCCTTGATGGATGTTGATTGAAATCGTTTGTGTAGGGTTGAACTTGAAGACTTGATGGTGTTTGAACCATTTGTGGTGGAGGAATTGCTCCAAGTTGTGGAGTATGTTGTTGATTAAATTGTTGTTGATAAATTGCTTGTTGTTGATTCCATTGTTGATGTTGTGGACTTAGTTATTGTTGTCGTTGAGAATAAGTGTAAGGGAAATAGTTAGAGTATGGTGGTTGTGACATGTTGAAAACTTGTGTTGGTAAAAATGGATCTTTTTAGTCGAATGAACCTTTGTTGATGAAGTATCCTTAGGCATAGAAATCACAATAGCCAAGTAGCACTTATGCATAAAAACACCAAAGTTACGCGTAACAATCAAGAGTTACGCGTAGGTTTAGCTTACGCGTAAGTAGGGAAAAGATACTAAAGTTATGCGTAGACACAAAGTTAGGCGTAGAAACTTAGGCGTAGGATTACCTTATGTGT
This sequence comes from Chrysanthemum seticuspe, assembly GCA_019973895.1. Taxonomy (NCBI): domain Eukaryota; kingdom Viridiplantae; phylum Streptophyta; class Magnoliopsida; order Asterales; family Asteraceae; genus Chrysanthemum; species Chrysanthemum seticuspe. Next base: position 53,952,454 of record BPTQ01000008.1, read on the forward strand.
AAGACTGGGCTTAGGCATAAGATGAATCTTATGCGTAGGATTTTCTACGCGTAAGCTTTATGCTTATGCGTAATTTTAGGGTTTTATCCCAAGTGATCTTTTACACTATCACAGTGCAAAAGATATCCAAAGTCGACGTATTTGCAGGCTTATCCAAGCAAGAAAACATGGAGTAAACCATGAAACTAAAGATCAAACCACGGATAAAGTTACGCGTAGAACTAGGGTTTTGATACGCGTAGTTCTACTCGTAAGATGACTTTTGCCCAAAGATGTTTCTAAACCAGATTTTTGTGATGAAATAGCTTGAATATCACCAAAATAGCACAAAAGTGTGAAACTTGATGATCCAAAGCGTCAAAAACAGTTATGCGTAGAACGAAACCTCGTTCAAAACCAAGCTTAAAAACTATGATCCACGCGTAAAGGTTGAAACTTTTTGCCAAAAACCGTTATTTTAACACCTTAAAACATTGAAAGTACAAGAATCTTGGATTCAAAAGTGTAAAAAATATGTTTTTAAGCGAACCAAAGTATCACCTTCGAACCGTATATCTTACGCGTAAGACCAAAACTTCACAAAAACAACAAACACGATTCACCCAACTATTTGGCGATTGATACCACTGTTAGGTCACTAGTTTTACAACACAAGCAACATAGAAAGAGATAGAGGCGGTTGAACAATATACAAACACACACACACACTAAATGATAATACGGTTATGCGTAGATATGTGAGTGAAAGAAATAAATTGAACAACCAACCGTCAAGTGAGGGTTATACAAGAGTATTTATAGGAGGGAAGCTAGGGCAACACTCCTAGTTCCCATCCTTTTTCCTATGGGCTTGGGCCTAAGCTCATGGGCCTTCTACATAAGCTTAAGGCTAATAACAAACATAAAGGCCATAATTAAGCTAACTATTACATATGAATTACTAACACTTGATTTAGGTTTAAGAGTCATTCCAACACAATTCTTTTTCATTCTTCAACCCCTTCAGTGCTTACCGAAACTTCATAACTAGAACCTTGTTGGGTTTATTCCAGTACTAGCTCAGTTTCAGTCCGCACTCTTCCCATATTCTCATTTTTCTCCTTTTTTCAACATTCCTAAGGACTCTACACTATCTAGTGGATTGTCCCTGGGAAGATCCCTCCGGTTCTGGCGGATAGTTGGACCTCAACCTAACCTTATCTTCCTTATCAACATGCATAAAGTAAAGTTGGTCGGTCTTTTGATATAGTTCTTCCGCCTTGAAACCAATTGAAAACCATTTGAAAAATCAATCAAGATACTTGTGATATAAAATCAAAGTATTTTGTATCTTAATTGTTTTGATATTTTAGAAATGCTCCCCCTCAACATATGCATAAAATTCAGAAATTGTTTAGCACATGGAGGCAAGAGATCTTTGAAATCGTTAGATTAAGAATGAAAGGTCCAATCTTTTGATTAACATTTTCTAAAATGATCATCCTCACTTCCCAATCAATTTGAGTAGATTAAGCATTTTGAGGAAGGATGAGGTTTTCAAAAGTTTGCTCCCCCTCAATATGTGCCTCAAAGTTTGAAAGAGTTTTGCACATATTAGAGGGAACCTGCACTTAGAGAAAATAAAATCACGTTTCAATAATTTAAGGTTTAAAGTAGATGCTCCCCCTCAACATGTGCATGGAAAATTTGAAATCGTTTGTCACATGCGGGGAGGAAAACTTGCTAAACACTTATGAACCCATTTATCGAATTATCAGTTTAAATCCAATTTAATTCACAAATTCTCCCCCGATCACAATTATCAAATCATTTGAGATTTGTGATCTCTGTAGATTTAAATTGATTTTGAAAGCTTTTAAGGAGAATTGTGACCTGATTATGTAAAAAGTTTTAACTGATAAGGATATGATTTTGAGACTTTAAACTCCATAGATTAAACATGCATGATTTTCTTTTGAAAACAATTTTATGACAAATAACCTTTTGATTTAATTGAAATCATTCTACCCCTCAATCAATGACCTAAGTTGTTGATTGAGAGATAGATATTTAAACAAAAGCTAAGTCCAGATGATTTACAAAAATAGAGTACGAGTTATTTTTCAAAGCAATTAGTTTTCAATAGATTGAAAGCGATTGTTTATAGAATCAGAGCATGAGATTTGAAAAAGAAAGATAAAGTATGGCTCTGTTCTTTCGTTGAAAAAGCGGGTTACTGCCTGAAATGACAATAAACCAATTTTTTTTTCTCTTTCTCCCATAAATATTTTTGATTTTTTTTTTGATTTTTTTTTTAAATTCGAACAATATCTAAAGTCCCGTGTCATTCTTTGAATGACAACACAAAGACCGTAGATATTTTCGAATTGAGAAAAACATGACAAAAAGACAGTAATTTTTGATATTTTTCGAGTTTTTCAGATTTTTATATTTTATGAAAGATTTTTGATATTTTTCGAGTTTTTCAGATTTTTATAGATATCATCAACGTGTATCTTGACATCCTGCATGATCAGCATCTGCATAGGCTGTTAGTGACATACCGGTGTCCTTCGGGTACCAAAGTCCCATATTGATGGTTCCTTGGAGATACCGAAAGACCCGTTTAACCGCTTCAAGGTGCTTTTTGGTAGGCTTAGCCTGATATCTAGCACACATGCACACAGCGAACAAGATGTCTGGTCTACTAGCTGTGAGGTACATCAGGGATCCAATTATACTACGATATTTCATTTGATCTACCATGATCCCTGAGTGGTCCTCATCTAGTTTAGTACGTTCAATCATGGGAGTGTCAACAGGGTCACTAGAATCAAATCCAAATTTCTTTAAAATCTCATTTGCATATTTAGATTGATTTATAAAGATGCCTTCGGGACTTTGTGAAATTTGTAATCCCAAGAAAAATGACATTTGTCCCATCATTGACATTTGAAATTTAGAACCCATTTCATTTGAAAAACGGTCACACTCATTGGGGTCAGTCGAGGCAAAGATGATATCATCAACATAAATTTGAACGTGAATTAAATGTTTGCCTGACTTTCTGGTGAACAATGTAGGATCAACTGCTCATTTGCTGAATCCAGTAGATAGAAGAAACTTTGATAGCGTATCATACCATGCTCTAGGAGCTTGCTTCAAACCATAAAGGGCCTTTTTCAAACGATAAACATGAGTAGGATGCTCTGGATTTACAAAACCCTCTGGCTTGCTGACATAAACCACTTCTTTCAGATCTCCATTAAGAAAGGCTGTTTTCACATCCATCTGATAAACAACTATGTTCTTGCTAGCAACATTAGCCAACAAGATTCTGATAGCCTCGATACAAGAAACTGGAGCAAAAGATTCCTCAAAGTCAATACCTTCTTCTTGACGATATCCTTTAGCCACTAACCTAGCCTTATTTTTCAACACATCACCATGCTCATCAAGCTTCACTTTGAAGATCCACTTTAGAGCAATGATCATAGCACAGTCCGGAGCAGGTACTAATTCCCATACATCTAATCGATCAAAATCATGAATTTCTTCTTGCATGGCATTGAACCAGCTGTCTTCATTCATCGCGGTTTTAGCATCTTTAGGTTAGATCTTAGAGAGTACGGAATTGAAGAAGCACCATAAGGCATCAGTAGCAAGTTGTTTACGAGTGGATACAGGACGAGAAGGGTTTCCAATGATGTTGTCCAACGGGTGATCATGTGTCCATTTTCTAAGGTGTTCATGTGGTTGTTGTTGTGGAACTGAAGTAGTAGAGTCGATGTCTCCTGATGAAGATGGTTCAGATGATGATTCGGGAGCAAATATATTTTCAAATGGAGCATCTTCGGGAGTAGCAAAGGGATTAACTTCATCTTGTGAATCAGGAGCAATTTCTTAATGTACACTCGGTGATTGAAGGTTGGTTGATGAGACTGATTGATCAGCAGCAGGCGCTTCCTGACTTAATGACATAGAAACTGAAGGATTGACTTCATTAACAGGGATAGAAGCAGCCTCTGTTGATGGAATTGATATATCAATAGCACTTGGCTCAAAGTGTTCATCAAACATAGGATTAAACAATTTCTTCAAATCATCTTCAGAGGGAGGTACATAAGGAGTTGCAGGTGAATGATTAGACACAAGAGTAGAACTGATGGGACTACTAGATGAGAGTTGTGATGCGGGTCCAGAACTGGATTGTCCTGGAGCCATTTGACCGGTCAGCTCATCGAACATAACGTGAATTGTTTCCATGATATTTCGGGTTCTCTTGTTGTAGATTCTGTAACCCTTCTTGTTTGGTACATAACCAAAAAAAACTCCAATATCTGCCTTTGCTCTTAATTTTCCTAAGTCTTGACCGTCATTCGTTGGATAGCACAAGGCACCAAACACACGAAGGTAGGAGAGATCAAGTTTTCGTTTATGAACAAGTTCATATGGAGTTTTTCCATGAGAGGTGTGTATAAGGGAACGATTTTGGGTGTAGCAAGCAGTGGCAATGGCTTCAGCCCATAGAAACATTGGAACCTTTGAATAAATTAGCATTGTTCTTGCGGCTTCCACAAGAGTTGGATTTCGTCTTTCAACTACACCGTTCTGTTGAGGAGTTCGTGGAACACTTCTTTGATGACTGATTCCAACACTTTCATAAAACTGAATTAAGTCTTTGTTAACAAACTCTGTGCCATTGTCTGTTCGAACAATTCTGACTGTATTGTTGAGTCGAACTTGAAGCTGTTTGATTAGTTTGATGATGACATCTGGCGTTTCATCCTTTGTCCTCAAAAACTTTACCCAAGTAAATCGAGAGTAGTCATCAACAACTACTAGAATGTATTTCTTCCCATTTATCGTTTGCACTCTCATTGGTCCGCACAGATCCATATGAAGGGTATGAAGAACTTCCATTACTGAATTTGTGGGTTTTGGTTTGTGGACATATTTCGTGCTTTTACCCAATTGGCAAGCTGAACAAAGATGATCTTTTTCATATTTTAATCTGGGTAATCCTCTGACAAGATCCTTTCTGGAAAGGTTATTAATGGTGCTGAAGTTCAAGTGATTGAGACGACGATGCCATAACCATGATTTTGTTTTAGAAGCCTTTGACAACAAGCAGATTGGAGAAGACTTCATCATGTCTTCGATGGAGATGGTGTATAGGTTAGAACCACGAGTACCTCTTAATAATTCCACACCATCAAGTTCTCTAACGAAGCAAGTATGTTTTCTAAAGGCCACCTCTAGATCGGAATCACATAATTGAGCAACAGAGAACAAATTATGACCAAGAGCTTCCACATAATATACCCTGGAGATTACACTTTTCCCGACTACATAATCACCATAGCCCATAATTGCTCCAAAATGGTCGTTCCCGAATCTAACAGTCCCGATGAATTTACTCACGAAGTTCATGAGCCGCGACCGGTCTCCAGTCATATGCTTGGAACAGCCTGAGTCCAGGTACCACAGAACGATTTGAACGATATGCAGTTGAACACAGACAAGAATGGATAACTGGATAATTGGGATCCCCATGAAAGAATGGGTTCCATTTGGTTAGTAACATTTATTGGAACACCCACATCAGAAATAGAAGCAATGAAATCATCAGAAATAGATGCAGTGCTAGTATCCGTATTTGACCTATTCAAAGTATGTTTACTTCTTAAGGGAATAGTTCTACCAGTAGGCATCCATTTTCTAGTGGGCATTGTCTGATTAACCTTATGGCCAAGTGGTATCCATTGATAACCTATCTTTCTAAATGTTCTTCCTGTGGGTTTCCACTGTTTTCTAGCTTTCTTACGTCTTTGCCTTTTAGCCTTCTTAGCATGATTATTAGCATTAACAATTTTAACTGGGCAATTGATAGCATTAGACAACCTATTCACAACACATTCATGATTAGTACCAGAAATCAAGCATTCATTACATGTTTTGCACGTTGTAGCAGAATTCGAATTAATTACAGTACGCTTATAGCTAATACTAGAATCAACACGATTCGTTTTATTCAACTCAAACATAGTGTTCCTAGGGTGATCTTCTACTCTTTTCCAATGCACATTCTTAGCTTGCAAGGTCCTATCATTCCTTGTATTGCCTTGAGACTTTGACCTGCTCGCTTTAATGTCACTGATTACTCTTGTAGAGGGAATGGGAACATTAGTTGGTTTTGCTACTTTTTGCATTTCCTGTTTAGATGTGTTGGGATCTGAACTACTTGACGGCATACTAGAGTTCACATTCATAACATTGGGCATTGAATGAGTTGTATACTTTGCACTAGGCATAGAACAAGGTATTAAGGGATTGACTTGTTCACCTAAGGTTTTAGGGCATATAGTAATTAAGCATTCTAGAAGTTCTTGAGATCGTTTGGCATATAAGCATAAATGGCCAATTGCGTTATCAAGTGGTTTCTCTAACTTATCCTCTTCTACAATCTCACGGAGACATTCTAGGCTGTCCTTAAGGTATGAGAAATGTGTTTGAATAGCAAGTTTGTTATTCCTAAGATGAGGAGGAACATATTTCACAGACAAGGCATATTTATTACAACCATGCACCTTTGATGCACCATTCTCCCCATTGGTCATTGGCATTTTCCCTTTTACCTGACTCTTCAGATTCTCAATTTCCTTTTGCAACGAAGTTATTTGTTCATTATTTTTCTTACGAGTGACTTTTATTGACTCAAATAACTCATTGAAATGACGTTTAACCTTTTCATTTTCTTCTAGAAAACTCTCATTTTCCTTTTGTAAAGCATTAACCAAGTTTTGAATATGAAAGTTTTGAGAATTCCGAGAATCTAAAGGAGGAGGCATTTGGGAGCCAGTCACATTGTTCATTTCACCCTTTAATTGAGAAATTTGGGCTTTCAGTTTTCTGATCATGTTACAGTGAGCTTGAATATGTTCATCACGTTTGTTTATTTCAAAAACTGCATCAAACTCTGGAACATCTGAGGATATCTTGATGTTTGAGGTTTTAACATTTTCTTTGAGATGTTGATACTTTAGTTGTAAATCAAAATGTTCAACTTCTAGTTTAGAAAAATGTTTTACCAAATTATCGTGATCATCCTGTTCAATTTTCTCACTTAGTTTAGCGTTTTTGATTTCAAGCTCAATGACACGATCATGGGAGACTTTCAAAGCAACAGATAATTCATGAAATTGAGAAGCAGTAATAGAACAATTAATGACAGTATAGAACACATCTTGAGAAATACAATCAGAAATCAGATTCTCATTTTAGGTATGCAAGTTCTTCCTCTCAATTTCATTATATTTTAATGCTCGCTCATAGTCACTAACCTCAACAATCATTGTATCAAATTCCTTTTCCATTCCTTTAATATCTGTATCTATCCCCTTTTTAAGACTCTCAAATTTATCTTTTAGTTGTTTAAAGAAAGGCATGACCTCAGTTAAGTAACATTCTTTTGTTTGCTCAAAACCATTTTCCCCTTCAGTTATCCCAGTGGGTGTGATCCTCTTCTTACAAGTTTTCTCAAAGTCAACAAATAATTGAAATATAACATATTGACTGATTAAGGTCTTGCTCTTAGTGGCAATAGTTCTAGGAACTAAATGCATTGGTGTATTTGGAGGATACACAGTCGCTGCAGGCATTATCCTAAGGGGAGGGTTTGTTACAACAAGATTCTCTGCTTTTTGCTTATCTAAATCCTTTTTCCAGAACACTTGTTCGGGAGTTAACAACGTTTGAGGCTTAAACTTGTTCAAGGAAATCCAGTTTTCCTTCTTGTAATCATGGGGTTTGATCATTATGTTATTCTTTTTACATTCAGGATCTTCTAGGTTCTTATTCATTTTCT
>BPTQ01000008.1:53960399-54060422 GCA_019973895.1 Chrysanthemum seticuspe
AAAAAAAAATAAAATGCTTAAAGAGAATAAACTAGGACCCTCCTATTGAGGTGGTGGATGAGTAAGAGCATTAATGCACTCTAGGATGTGATTGAGGATGAACCTCATTTCGTCTTGAAGCTCATGGACCATCACCCGGGTCCTTTCGGTGATTTGTGCGGTCCGCTCACAATTGAAGCAACCATGTCTAGGAGGGTAGTATGGTTCATGGTTTTGTGGTGGTGGAATGGTGGAGGTGTTGGTGTTGGTTTTTGGAGTGGTGATTATGGAAGCTAGTAAAGAAATTTGCAATTGCATAGCATCACTAAGATGGGAATCCACCATATTGGAAAATTGGTGGAGGTGAGTGAGCTCGGCTTCAATCTCTTCTTTGGTGGGGTGATCCTCCCACATGGATTCCTAAATGTCCTCTATATGAGAAGGCATTGATGTTTTAGGTAGTGGTTGATCCCCATACAAAGGACCATGGATTTCCTTGTGGATGGGATGGAAAAGAAGAGGTCTTAGCCCTAACGGGGCGTTTGGGTCAAAAGATGGACGTGGAGACTCATGAGCTATTCGCTCAATAGTACTAAAAGAAGGTAGTGGTGGTGGATGATTGGGCCTAGGAGGCAAGTCCTCTAAGTCTTCCAAAAATGGATTTGGAGATGTAGGTGGTGTAGAGAATAACTCTAATGGGATGAGTGTTGGAGATTTTGGAGGTGATGGTATTTTTGATGTTTGGATAGGAGCCGGTGGTGGTGAGCTAGGAGGCTTTGTTGGTGGTGGAGTAGTGATGATGATAGGTGATTGTGGAGGTGGTGTAGGAGTAGCCAAAGTGAGAGTTGTTTCATCTCTTATGGGAGATGAGATGGTTAATGGAGATGACTCGGAAGAGGAGCTTATGTTGACGAAACAACAAGGTCTTACACTCATTCTAGTGGTTCTTTTGCAAGGCTTTGTTGATGGTGAAGACTTAGTCATTTTGGCTTAAGTTTTTGCTAGTAGGTGATAAGAGTTGAGAAGGTGTGAAGATGATCATGGTAAAAGCTCCTAATTTATAGGATTTGAAAATTATGGAGAAATGTGTTTGATTTAATGTTAAACCATAGAAGAGATGAGGTTCCTAATGATTTTGAAGTGGGTTTAATGCTAGTCATATCACCCAAGTCAATCCATACAAGAAGGATGGAGTGATGAGACAAAGATTTGTAATAAATGTGTTCTAATGATGATGGGATCTTTAGAATCAGATCACCCACGGATTGCAAGGAACCAAATTTTTGGTTCCTTCCTTTATGAGAAAGGGATCCTTGGGTGGATTTTCGAAAATTTTGAATTTTGGTGGGAAATGGATATCCTATATGCCTAAGTGTGTTACACTAGTTCTAATATGGGTAAGAACTAGTTAAGATTAACCTAGAAGCAATGTATGGTAATTTGGAATGTTGAAATAGGCAAAATTTAGAAAATTACCTGTAGGATCCACGACACCAAAATTTTACACAGGCGGAACCCTTAAAATGGTGCCGCCTGGTCCGCCTGTACAGGTACGGTGGTACCAAAATGTATAACAGACGGTACCAAAATTTTGGTGCCGTTCTGTCCGTGGTGGTTGACTTTGATGATTCCTCATAATCCAAAAAGGACTATTTAAGGGTGATGGAGAAAAGGATATCGGTGCTAGTGTCGTTTCAACACCATTGTTTTGTTGTTGCGCTATTATCCCTATTGAGGAGAATGTTGGCAATGGTTGTTAGGAATTGGAAATCCCATGTTAAAGTGTCGGTCACCCCAATTATGGTCTAGCATAGTTTAGCTCGTAGACTTGTAGTTATTTACGTTATATAGTAGTTTATTAGTTAGTTTGTAGCGTAGATTAGTTTAGAGTAACACCGTGGAGGAAGGACGGGTCTTTACCCACTGTATACCTGATCCACAGGCCGTCAGGAGGTCATGTAGTCTTTTAACTATAAATACCCCTTCCATACTTGGAAGGGGTGTGGCTTGGAATCTAACCTTTCATTTTTATTGAACCAACTCTCTACCAAGAACACCATCTCTCTACTTTCTCTCTCTAAAATGTCTAACATGTATTTCCATCATCCAAGACCACCCGAATCATTCAAACACAATAATATTATGATCCTATAAATGGTACCAGAGCCAAGGTTGTTGTGTTGTGTTGATTTGTGTGGTTTCGTGCCATGTTTATTGTGGTTTTTGAGACATATCTTAAGCTGTGGGTAAACTGTTTTCACACATATATTTATTTCTGTTTTGGGTCAATGATTGTCAATACTTTGTGTCCTGATATCAGTTTCTTGGTATTATTTTCTTGTGACTTTTCCATATCTGTGAAACTTTAAGTGGTCATTTGGTCATTTCTGGTTTTTCAAAACGTGGTCAAATGGGTCAATATGTATATTCATTGATAGTTTTTCTGGGTTTTGCAACTTGGTCGGAAAAAATGGTCCTCATGTTCCTTATAGCGACTTGAGTCAAGTTGTAGCGACTTGTCTGTTATTTGTCAATGGCGAATTGTGGTTATTTGACTTTTGAGTCAAATATGTTGCAGCGACTTGTCTCAAACAAAAGTTAGCAATTTATGTTTTTAATAAAATGTAGCGAGTTGATATTTTGGTCAAAAGCGAGTTGGGTTTGTTTGACTTTTGAGTCAAACAGTCAAAGCGACTTATCTAGCATGTCATGTAGCGACTTGTATTATCATGAGTACTGACTCATGGTAGCGACTTGCGCTAGCGACTTGCACTAGCAACTTGCGCTAGCGACTTGCACTAGCGACTTGGCTAAAGTTACTTAACAGAAAGGATGAAGGAGAAGTATGAAATGACCACTTGACCTCAAAACCAACTGCCAAATCGATACAACTACATCTACATCAAGACTCAAATGAAAACAGAAAACAAACCAAACATCAATGTCTCAACTCTCATTACTTAAACCAACATCATACCCACATCAACAAGACCTCAGATTCATTGTGTGTTATGTTATATTCGTTTTCTAAAGTCCGCTCACACGAGTTATCATCACTGATCCAAGACAAAGACATATCTATATCTAAAACATGATCTCAGTTATTGTTCACTTTGTTACCAAAGTTAATAGACTTTCGAGTGTGAACAAAATAACCATCATCGATCTATTTAAAGCTTACACTTCGTAATAATATCCGATAATAATTGAAGAAAGAACAAAACCATAAAGGTTTCATCCTCTCCTCGTGCTCGGTTAAATGAAACATTAACTAATCATAAAAGAACCTACCTTGAAGCCTTCTCCATGCCTCTAACCATCCCTGTGGTTAAGACGTACCATGTCAAGTCCTCGAGCCATCCCTGTGGCGAGGTAAAGCTAAGATAAAACGTTGATTGAATTAAATGAATGGATGGGTTTTTGATTGGTGTTAATTTGTGAGTATTATTAGGAGTGAAGGAGGCGTATGTTATTAAGATTAGGTTTAGGTTGTGTGAAGTTGTGGAGAAGAGTGTTATCTGTGTTGATGGGGGCGGATTGTTTTGAGGAGGTTAGGGTTAATATGAGCAAAATATTAGGGTATCTCATCTCTTATATCCGGATACACAAATATTGTACATGGATCGGGTTGTATGGTTTCTTAAATGGGCCGTCTGATTTCATTATTGAGTGGATCAGGCCATGTATCTCAATTGCAATGGACGGCATGATGTAAGAGCTTGGTTAATGTTTAAAGCCAAGTGATATTGCATGTTAGGTATTTGTGTGATTTACTCTTGGACATGATATGGACCGTGGATAACCAACAATTGGTAGAGAGGTGTTGCATGAATTATTGTTGCATCGTGTACACATTAAAGTGTATACATTAAGTGACATATATCATACGTGCCTTTTAACAATATATCGTTAATTGATATATGATTTGTCATATGATTGGGTGATATTTCATTTAGGCTTAACGTGTTAAAGTGAACTTGGGCAGAGTGGAGTGACAATGATTAAAACCGGACATGAGCTTGAATTGTCATTTTAACATGTTTTGATCCGGGTAATATGTCAATTGAATTGGGTATACTATTTGAACCGGGTCAAGACATTTGCCTATCTGGAACGGTTGATAATTTTTCTTGAACATGACTTACAAGTCTTTGAATGAGGCTTGTTAAGTTATGAGTTTTGATGATATGATTTGGTGTGATGATGAGATACGTTGGTTTAAACATCTTCACGGAGGTTATTATTTCACGGCTTGAATTGATGATTATACAATGTTGACTACGGGGATGTTTGTACGGTATTTCTTATTTGGGTTTGAAGTGAAGTCTTTCGGGCGCGTTTACTTATTTTCGTCTTCTTTCTTTCTACCCTTCCGCACGATGACTTGTTTGGGCATTTATTGAGTGTGATAAAGACTTGGCTATTTAGCTACGTTTGTGATTCTTTCTCGCTTAACCCACAACGTAGCTATCACTTCGGTGTCTCACTCAGTTGAGGTTGTCAAGAGGTTTTGTACATTGGGTACACCGTTTCTTTTCACAAGGATTAGTACAAGCTTTAAGTAACAAATCTAGGGAATTTTACTTTATGTTCAAGTTTGGCATATCGGGTTTACTTCTCTATGTTGTCACTGCAATAGCCATCAGAAAGCATGAATGATATGTTTACCAAAGTGTTTATTGGATGGTTGATGATATTGTTGATGTTGGATAATGAACTGTTGATGAACCACTGCATATTCCCCTAAAACAGATATTCAACGAAACCAATGCTGTCTGAACACGAACTGTCATTGTTTAAGGTTGTGTCTTGATTTTGTAAAATCCTGTAACATATTGGATTTCACAAACACACTAAACCATAATCATAAATAGGCGTATAAGAGGTTTTAGAGAGAGAAAGTTAGAGACTTGGGAACTTTAGTGAGAGAAAGAAAAATCTTATTATGAGCTCCAACTCTCTACCTTGGGAGGTAGAGAGTATTTATAGTCATTACATAAAACGCCACCTGACGGGCTGTGGATCAGGCATACAGTGGGTAAAGACCCGTCCGTCCTCCACGGTGTTACTAAACTAAATACTACTTAATCTTCAAATCACTACGACTACGAGCTTTCTAACGATTACATATACTTGAGGTGACCGACACTTTAATACCTGGATTTACTAAATCCTAACAATCTCCCCCTAAGGGAGGTCACCTCAAACACACATTGAAATTACATATAATACAAACAGATATTACATTGAGATTGTTCTTGGATTCTTGTTCATGTTCTTTGTTCTGTAGCTCGTAGACTTTGATTCTTCATATTTGCATGTTTGGAAAATCTGAGTGGAGGTCTTTAACTGATCCACGTGATACTGTGTTTTTAGCAAGCTTTGAGATCATCAGCCACAGTAAATCTCTGACTTATCCATTGTGGTGTTGGTATGAAGTGAAGTTGTGACATTTGGACCGACATGCTCACATTCTGGATCATGATATATTCTTATCAGAGTAGCGGAAGCTTTTCGTTGAATCATGATATTGGCAGCAGCGTAGCAGAAGCAGGGAGTGATAATATCAGAGTCATTGATGCACTAATCATGATTTCTTTGGAAATGAATGTGTTGTGTGAGCATGCAGCTATGGATTGACCGCTTCATTCTGATCAGCTGCAAACGTAGGGGTGTACCTGCATAAGACAGTTAGCAATAAAAGCGCACGAAAGTGTCTTTGATCACTTTCGATGAATTGAGGTACACGGCCCACGGTTCCCCATTGATCAGTACAAGTACTGCCTGTGGTTAGGTATAATTCTGAAGAATTTCCTTGACAGGGTTTCGCAGCTGCTCTACCTGTTCTCAAACCGAAACGTCTCAAAGAAGACAACACGGAGTGAGTGAACCAGCAAAATGAGATTCACTGATTGATGAAAAGAGATTTGAAAAACAATCGTGTATTGCTCAATAGAAATTGTTTTTGCAATACAACGAAGGTTTTAATGAAAATCAATTATCAATCATAAACACCTTTTATTTTGAAATATTTGTACACAGTCGATGTGCTAAAGAAAAGAGTTTTTAAGCACAACGACCGGTTTTTCAAAGGTATCCGTCAATCCATAACCTGAACCAGGATTGATTCAAAAGATTGAATCTCCCCATTGTTTCTGTTCAGTTGTCACATGGTTGATCTATTGATTAGATCTCACATGCCACCCACCAGGAGCTTGTTTGATGTTGGCTCCAGAAGTATTTCCATCTTCATTGTGAATATGTTAGCATATCACTCAGATGTTCTGGCAATACCACAAGGATAATGCGTAGGACTCAAGATATAATCTCTCTTTCCACATTGTGTGAAATAGAGAGTCTTCATTGAAAGTGTCCTAAAGAGATTTGTAGATGTTCTCGTGGCTCTAGACTCAATTGTGCATATTTGGTTCCTAAGCCGGAGACTAGGGAGAGGGTCTCCTTCTTCAATATCAACAAACTCTAAGAGAAAGTCGATAGATAATGTTGGTTCCCCGTGAGAATGAAACAAGTCCTTTTAAGAGAGACTTGAGTGGCTTGGGAAGTTGTAGTGCAGTGCGTCACTGGGTCCATGACATCTTGTCTTCAATACCGATGTTACCTTGGTAACCACCAGTAGCATATGAATTGAACCCGGTTTCTGCCCCAAGATTGAATAAATGGAGGGCTATTTATTTTCACCCTTTTTCACATTCAATTCTTTTTCATTCTTCAACCCCTTCAGTGCTTACCGAAACTTCATAACTAGAACCTTGTTGGGTTTATTCCAGTACTAGCTCAGTTTCAGTCCTCACTCTTCCCATATCTCAATTTTCTCCTTTTATCATCATACCTAAGGACTCTACACTATCTAGTGGATTGTCCCTGGGTAGATCCCTCCGGTTCTGGCGGATCATTGGACCTCAACCTAACCTTATCATCGTTATATCACCATGCATAAAGTAAAGTTGGTCGGTCTTTTGAAATATTTCTTCCGCCTTGAAACCAATTGAAAACCATTTGAAAATCAATCAAGATACTTGTGATATAAAATCAAAGTATTTTGTATCTTAATTGTTTTGATATTTTAGAAATGCTCCCCCTCAACATATGCATGAAATTCGGAAATTGTTTAGCACATGGAGGCAAGAGATCTTTGAAATCGTTAGATTAAGAATGAAAGGTCCAATCTTTTGATTAACATTTTCTAAAATGATCATCATCACTTCCCAATCAATTTGATTAGATAAAACATTTTGAGGAAGGATGAGGTTTTCAAAAGTTTGCTCCCCCTCAATATGTGCCTCGAAGTATGAAAGAGTTTTGCACATACTTAGAGGGAACCTGCACTTAGAGACAAATCAATCACGTTTCAAATCTTTGTGGTTCAAAAGGATGCTCCCCCTCAACATGTTCATGTAAAAATTGAAATCGTTTGGCACATGTGGGGAGGAAAGCTAGCTAGACACATGTGAAACCATTTATCAAATTATCAGTTTAAATCCAATTTAAATCACAAATTCTCCCCCGATCACAATTATCAAATCATTTGAGATTTGTGATCTCTGAAGATTTAAATTTGATTTGGAAAGCTTTTTAAGGAGAATTGTGACTTTATTTTGAAGGCGTTTTAACTGATAAGGATCGGATTTTGAGACTTTAAACTCCATTGATTAAACATGCATGATTATCTTTTGAAAACAATTGAATGTCAAATAACTTTTTAATTTAATTTAAATCATTCTCCCCTTCAATCAATGACCTAAGTTGTTGATTGAGAGATAGATATTTTGACACACTTTAAGTCCAGATGATTTTCAAAAATAGAGTCTGAGTTATTTTTCAAAACAATTAGTTTTCATTAGATAGTAAGGATTTGTTTAAAGAATCAGAGCATGAGATTTGAAAACCAAGATAAAGCATGGCTCTGTTTTTTTTTCAAGATTTTTCAAATTTTTATAGATTTTTGAAAGTTTTCTATTTTTCTATTTGCTTTTTGAAGGTTTTGTAATTTTGTATTTTGTTTTTTTGAATAGATATTTACAAGAAGATGATAGAGTCATTAACCTTTACTCCTCGTCTTCCTCCTGAAGACGTTTGAGTGTTTCTGGTTGAAGGCTTTTCAAGCCAAGTTGTGGAAGAATAAACTCAAAACGTTCTCTTGGAAGAGCTTTGGTGAAGATGTCTGCTAACTGGTATTCTGACTTCACAAAATAAAGTTCCACCACACCGTTTTCCACTTGCTCTCGGATGAAATGATGTCGAATGTCGATGTGCTTTGCTCTTGAGTGTTGAACGTTGTTGCAAGAGAGAGCAATAGTACTTTTATTATCACAATACATAGGGATTTTGTTGAATTCAAAGCCATAGTCAGATAATTGGGATCTCATCCATAGGATTTGAGCACAACAAGATGACATGGCTATGTATTCAGCCTCTGTAGAGGAAATAGAAGTACTCATTTGCTTCTTTGAAGACCAGCTCACAAGCTTATCACACAAAAACTGAGCACCTCCAGACGTACTTCGACGATTATCTTGACATCCTGCATGATCAGCATCTGCATAGGCTGTTAGTGACATACCGGTGTCCTTTGGGTACCAAAGTCCCATAATGATGGTTCCTTGGAGATACCCAAAGACCCGTTTAACCGCTTCAAGGTGCTTTTTAGTAGGCTTAGCCTGGTATCTAGCACACATGCAAACAGCGAACAAGATGTCTGGTCTACTAGCTGTGAGGTACATCAGGGATCCAATCATACTACGATATTTCGTTTGGTCTACCATGATCCCTGAGTGATCCTCATCTAGTTTAGTACGTTATATCATGGGAGTGTCAACAGGGTCACTAGAATCAAATCCAAATTTCTTTAAAATCTCATTTGCATCTTTAGATTGATTTATAAAAATGCCTCCGGGACTTTGTGAAATTTGTAATCCCAAGAAAAATGACATTTGTCCCATCATTGACATTTGAAATTTAGAACCCATTTCATTTGAAAAACGGTCATACTCATTGGGGTCAGTCGAGGCAAAGATGATATCATCAACATAAATTTGAACATAAATTAAATGTTTTCCTGACTTTCTGGTGAACAATGTAGGATCAACTGCTCCTTTGCTGAATCTAGTAGATAGAAGAAACTTTGATAGCGTATCATACCATGCTCTAGGATCTTGCTTCAAACCATAAAGGGCCTTTTTCAAGCGATAAACATGAGTAGGATGCTCTGGATTCACAAAACCCTCTAGCTGGCTGACATAAACCACTTCTTTCAGATCTCCATTAAGAAAGGTTGTTTTCACATCCATCTGATAGACGACCATGTTCTTGCTAGCAGCATTAGCCAAGAATATTCTGATAGCCTCGATACGAGCAACTGGAGCAAAATATTCCTCAAAGTCAATACCTTCTTCTTGACGATATCCTTTAGCCACTAACCTAGCCTTATTTTTCAACACATCACCATGCTCATCAAGCTTCACTTTGAAGATCCACTTTAGAGCAATGATCATAGCACAGTCTGGAGCAAGTACTAATTCCCATACATCTAATCGATCAAACTCATGAATTTCTTCTTGCATGGCATTGAACCAGCTGTCTTCATTCATCGCAGTTTTAGCATCTTTAGGTTCGATCTTAGAGAGTACGGAATTGAAGAAGCACCATAAGGCATCAGTAGCAAGTTGTTTACGAGTGGATACAGGACGAGAAGGGTTTCCAATGATGTTGTCCAATGGGTGATCATGTGTCCATTTTCTAAGGTGCTCATGTGGTAGTTGTTGTGGAACTGAAGTAGCAGAGTCGATGTCTCCTGAAGAAGATGGTTCTGATGATGATTCAGGAGCAAATATGTTTTCAAATGGGGCATATTCAGGAGTAGCAAAGGGATTAACTTCATCATTGATGCCAGAAACAGTTCCATGATGTACATTTGAAGATTGATGATTTGTTGATGAGACAGAGTGATCAGCAGTAGGCGCTTCTTGACTTAGTGATATTGAGACTGAAGGATTGACTTCATTCACAGGGATATGAGCAGCCTCTGTTGTGGGAATTGACAGATCATTAGCACTTGGCTCATAATGTTCATCAAACATCGGATCAAACAATTTCTTCAAATCATCTTCAGTAGGAGGTACATATGGAGTTGCTGGAGAGGAATTTGGTATAAGGGATGAACCAATGGGACTGTTTTGAAGTGCGGGTCCAGAACTGGATTGTACAGGAGCCAGTTGACCGGTCAGCTCATCAAACGTAACATGAATTGTTTCCATGATATTTCGGGTTCTCTTGTTATAGATTCGGTAACCTTTTCTGTTTGGTGCATATCCTACAAATACTCCAATTTCCGCTTTAGCTTTTAGTTTACCTAAATCTTGACCATCATTAGTTGGATAACATAAAGCACCAAACACACGAAGGTATGATAGATCAGGTTTTCTATTGTGGACAAGTTCATATGGAGTCTTTCCATGAGAAGTGTGAATTAGAGATCGATTTTGAGTGTAACATGCAGTGGCAATAGCTTCAGCCCATAGAAACATTGGAACATTTGAGTAGATCAGCATTGTTCTTGCAGCTTCTACAAGAGTTCGATTTCGTCTTTCAACTACACCGTTCTGTTGAGGAGTTCGAGGAACACTTCTTTGAGGACTGATTCCAACATTTTCATAAAATTCATTGAGTTCTTTATTAACAAACTCAGTTCCATTGTCAGTACGAACGATTCGGACTGTTTTGTTGAGTCGGATCTGGAGTTGTTTAATGATGACATCTGGAGTTTCATCCTTTGTCCTTAAAAACTTAACCCATGTGAATCGGGAGTAGTCATCAACCACTACTAGCACATATCTCTTCCCATTAATAGTTTGCACTCTCATTGGGCCGCACAGATCCATATGAAGGGTATGAAGAATTTCCATTACTGAGTTCGTGGGTTTTGGTTTGTGGGCATATTTCGTGCTTTTTCCCAATTGGCAAGCTGAACAAAGATGATCTTTTTCATATTTTAATATGGGTAAGCCTATGACAAGATCCTTTCTGGAAAGATTGTTTATGGTGCCGAAGTTCAAGTGATTGAGACGACGATCCCATAACCAAGACTTTGTTTTAGAAGCCTTTGACAGCAAGCAGAATGGAGAAGACTTCATCATGTCATCGATAGAGATGGTGTATAGGTTTGAACCTCGAGTACCTCTTAATAATTCCACACCATCAAGTTCTCTAACGAAACAAGTATATTTCTAAAAGCCGCTTCTAGATCGGAATCACAAAATTGACCAACAGAGAACAAATTATGACCAAGACCTTCCACATAATATACCCTGGAAATTACACTTTTACCAACCACATAATCTCCATAACCCATAATAGCTCCAAAATGGTCATTCCCGAATCTAACTGTCCTGATGAATTTACTCACGAAGTTCTTGAGCCGCGACCGGTCTCCAGTCATATGCTTGGAACAGCCTGAGTCCAGGTACCACAGAACGATTTGAACGATCTGCAGTTGAACACAGACAAGAATGGATAACTGGATAATTGGGATCCCCATGCAAGAATGGGTTCCATTTGGTTAGTAACAGTGATTGGAACTCCCACATCGGAAATAGAAACACCCATATTAGAAATAGAAGCAATGGAAACATTAGAAATAGATGCAGTGCTAGTATCCGTATTTGACCTATTCAAAGTATGTTCACTTCTTAAGGGAATAATTCTACCAGTAGGCATCCATTTTCTAGTGGGCATTGCCTGATTAACCTTATGGCCAAAAGGTATCCATTGATAACATATCTTACTAAATGTTCTTCCTGTGGGTTTCCACTGTTTTCTAACTTTCTTTCGCTTTTGCCTTTTAGCCTTCTTAGCTTGATTTTTAACATTAACAGTTTTAACTGAGCATTTGATAGCTTTAGACAAATCATTCATACCACATTCAAGATTAGTAACAGAAACTACACAATCATCATTACATATTTTGCCAAAAGTAGTAGAATTCGCATTAATTACAGTATGCTTAGAGCTAACACTAGAATCAACACGATTCATTTTATTCAAATTCTCCCTACGGTGATCTTCTACTTTCTTCCAATGCACATTCTTAGCTTGCGAGGTCCTATCATTCCTTGTATTCCCTTGAGACTTTGACCTGCTCGCTTTAATGTCACTGATTACTCCTGTATAGGGAACAGGAACATTAGTTGGTTTTGCTACTTTTTGCCTTTCCTGTTTTGATGTGCTGGGATGTGAACTATTCGAAGGCACACTGAGGTTCACTTTCGTAACACTGGAGGTGCTGGGATCTAAACTATTTAAAGGCCTACTAAAGTTCACATTCATAACATTAGGCATTGAATGACTTGTATACATGGCATTAGGCATAGAACAGGGTATCAAGGGATTGACTTGCTCACCTAGGGATTTAGGGCATATTATAATTAAGCATTCTAGAAGTTCTTGAGATCGTTTGGCATATAGGCATGCATGGCCAATTGCATTATCAAGTGGTTTCTCTAACTTATCCTCTTCTACAATCTCACGGAGACATTCTAGACTATCCTTAAGGTATGAGAAATATGTTTGAATGGCAAGTTTGTTATTCCTAAGATGAGGAGGAACATATTTCACAGACAAAGCATATTTATTACACCCATGCACCTTTGATGCACCTTTCTCCCCATTGGTCATTGATATTTTCCCTTTTACCTGACTCTTCAGATACTCAATTTCCTTTTGCAACGAAGTTATTTGTTCATTATTTTTATTACGAGTGACTTTTATTGACTCAAATAACTCATTGAAATGATGTTTCACCTTTTCATTTTCTTCTAGAAAACTCTCATTTTCCTTTTGTAAAGCATTAACCAAGTTTTGAAGATGAAAGTTTTGAGAATTCCGAGAATCTAAAGGAGGGGGCATTTGGGAGCCAGTCACATTGTTCATTTCACCCTTTAATTGAGAGATTTGGGCTTTCAACTTTCTGATCGTGTTACAATGAGCTCGAATATGTTCATCACGTTTGCTAATTTCAAAAACTGCATCAAATTCAGGAACATCCAAGGATGTCTTGATATTTGAGGTTTTAACATTTTCTTTTAGATGTTGATATTTTAATTGCAAAGCAAGATGCTCAACTTCCAATTTAGAAAACTGTTTTACCAGGTTATCATGATCATCCTGTTCAACCATATTATGTAGTTTAGAGTTAGTTTTTTCAAGCTCAATGACACGATCATGGGAGACTTTCAGAGCAACAGATAATTCCTGAAATTGAGAAGCATTAATGGAATAATTTGTAGCAGTGTAAAACACATCTTGAGCAATACATTCAGAAATAAGATTCTCATTCAAGGTATGCAAGTTCTTCCTCTTAATCTCATTATATTTTAGTTCTCGCTCATAGTCACTAACCTCAACAATCATTGCATCAAATCCCCTTTTTAAGACTCTAAAATTGATGTTTTAGTTGTTTAAAGAAAGGCATGACCTCAGTTAAGTAACATTCTTTTGTTTGCTCAAAACCCCTTTCCCATTCAGTTATCCCAGTGGGTGTGATCCTCTTCTTACAAGTTTTCTCAAAGTCAACAAATAATTGAAATATAACATATTGACTGATTAAGGTCTTGCTCTTAGTAGCAATAGTTCTAGGAACTAAATGCATTGGTGTATTTGGAGGATACACAGTCGCTGCAGGCATTATCCTAAGGGGAGGGTTTGTTACAACAAGATTCTCTGCTTTTTGCTTATCTAAATCCTTTTTCCAGAACACTTGTTCGGGAGTTAACAACGTTTGAGGCTTAAACTTGTTCAAGGAAATCCAGTTTTCCTTCTTGTAATCATGGGGTTTGATCAGTTATGTTATTCTTTTTACATTCAGGATCTTCTAGCTTCTTATTCATTTTCTCCCTAGATGCATCATCTAATTTTCTATCTTCCTCAGTGCACTCAATGCAACTAGGTGTCTGTCTAGGTTTAAGAATCTCATTGCCATCATAGATTACATTTTGAGCAGCTTTTGCTATCTTACCATACTCAGGGTTGGATTCCTTTATAATGGGGATACTATGCTTATCGCTGAGAACTCTATGCTTCGTGATCATGTGAGCAGTCTGAATTGTATTACCTTGTACGTACAACTTATTTTCAAGCTTGTTTTTCATGGTTTTTAGACTAGAAAAATCATTCAAAAGTTTTGATTCCTTAGCACTGAATTCTTACTTAAGCATTTTAATATTTTCTTGAAGTTCTTGTTTTTGCTTAGCAGTTTTAGAGAGCTTTTCTTGTAAGGAGTTTAACTCTTGTTTTAATACTTCTTCTCTAAACTTACTTTTTCTAATAGTTGTACGCATTTGGTCATCCATTTCCTGCTCATGGGTGGTTAGCTCGAACTTAGCACGTTGTTCATAAATGGCCACTCGTTCTTTATAGGCATTAAGTTCAGAGGTAACAGAATCATCAGGGGCACATACAGTGTATTCATTAAAAACATAGTCATCGTTGACTGCCGAAGATGCATCACTTGGTACAATCTCACTTTCACTTTGTTTCACATATTGATCATATGGGACAACATTGATATTACCCATATTTTTAATATCTGACTCAAAAGTTTCAGTTGATTGTACTTTGTTATGCATCTTTTGCACATCAGCATCATCGTATAGTTTTAATACCTCAGAAATGATTTTATCTTTGGATGGACTAGCTTGTGGTGATGAAGAGACTTTAGAAGGGACCATTGGGGAAATGCTAGCCATGAAAATTGTTTGTGCAGTAGGTTCATCATCAACGTCAGAGTCGTATGCATCACAATCAGCGACTTGAAAGGCATTCTGATGATTGTGGCCTATCTCCTGAATTGGTTGCTCATCCACATCTGCATCATATGTCTTAACATTTCTCTCAGCAAGAAACAACAACTCCTCTTCATCCAAAGCTGCACCATTATCCTGAGCTTGCACAAGCAACATCTTATCCCTGAAGTACTCTGCATTCTGAGGGCGTTTTGGCGATGTGCAGTTCCTTGCAATATGTTCCTCACCACCATAGTTGTAACACTTGATCGGCTTTACTTGTCCTTGATTTCCATTCCTTCCCCTATTCTGATTTGCCACATACCCTCTATCAACTCTACCTCTTCCTTGTTCATACTGCCTTTCTTGAAGTGGTTGTACCATAACCTTCCCATCTCTGACAGTGGCCTGATTGTGTGGATTAGATGATGTTCTGAGGTTGTTGTTGGTGTGTGGGAGAGAGTTTATGTTTTGACTGATCATGAGAGCCAGTTGATTAATGAAGTTTCCCACGTGTGCATCAGCATCAGCTTGTTTGAACATTGGATCGGGAATGAGTTTGTGATTACCATTACCCATGGGTATAACTTGAGATGCTTTGGTGGTAATTACAATGTTTGAGTAGAAGGCAGTTGAATCATTTGATGAGCTTATCTCTCCCTGGTTGGTTTTGAACTGATTAAGAATCCTTTTTTCAAACATAGCATGTCTCTCATTCTGAAGAAGGAAGGCATAGAGTTGCTCATAGTTTGTATTCTTCAATCCTTTGGTTAGCTTCACAGAGGTGACAAACTTGTGCCATTCGGGATTCATGTTGTTCACAAACTTTGAGTTCAACTGAATGTTTGGCATAGTCATTCTGATGTTCCTCATATCATTAACAAGCTTGTGGAATCTCACGTAATACTCATAGACACTCTCATCTGGTTTCATCTTGAAGTGCTCAAATTCATCATAGAGTTGTGATTCTCTGTCTTCCATAGTTAGTTCAGAACCTGAGAGAAGCATCTTGACATTATCCCACACTGCCTTGGCTTTGGTGTTGTGATTGATCAGCTTGTAGATATCTTTTGGAAGACCTTGAAGTATGATGTCAGAAGCCCTGATAACAGCATCGAATCTTTTTTTCTCCTTATCATCGAGCTCATCATATGTCTTTGGTCTGTCTATTCCATAGATCATAGTTCCATCTGCAGCTGTATCAATTAAGTCTCTTGTAGTCTCAATCTGATAAGGTCCTTCATCAATTGATTTGAGAATGTTGACCCCATTTTCCTTTCCAAGATAGTACAATCTGATTCTTTGAGCCCAAGAGTCGTAGTCAGTTCTGTCTAGCATGGGTGGACGAGTATCTGAACCAGCTGCTTGAACATCCTCGTCAACAGTGGAGATGATTGTAGGTACGTTGGTAGACATGTTTAAAGATTACACGGGATTTTATAACTCAATGATTAAACCGGGAAATAGATTCTTTCACGGGATTTTACTAAATCAAGAGAAAACCGTATTACAAACAAAAGTCAACCAAGTCGCTAAGAATCCTTGAACTAAGTCGCTAAAAACCAAATCGCTAAGAATTTTGACAGCAAATCGCTAAGCACCAAGTCGCTAAGAAATCAAGTCGCTAAATAGAAACTCGCTAATGTTCAAATCGCTAAGACCAAGTCGCTAAGAAACTTAGAGAACAAGTCACTATCAAAATTGAAAGCAAGTCGCTACCTTACCAAGTCGCTACCCGTAGTTGAGAATCCACTAAGTGTACTGTTTGTCGGCTTGTCTCAAAAGGCAAGTCGCTATGACCAAGTCGCTACCAAAACTCACTACAACTCGCTACGTTTTACTGAATCAAGTCGCTACCAAGAAATTCACTCCGAGAGCCAAGTCGCTACCAAGAAAAACTTTAAAACCACACTTTTCAATCCAAAACAAACTCAACCACAGTGATTCAAGCTTACCAAATCAAAACCCAAGCACATACAATGATCCTAAACACAAAAGTACACCCAAAATTCAAACTTTAACACTAGAAATGAACCAAATGATGCAAAAACCACTAAACTTTTTCAAACTCAAAAACCACTAGAAATCCAAGGATATGTAAGAGATGATCTAACCATGGCTCTTGATACCATTTGTAATATATTGGATTTCACAAACACATCATATCACTAACACAAGAGGCGTACAAGATGATTTCTAGAGAGAGAAAGTTAGAGGTTTAGGGAACTTTAGTGAGAGAAAGAAAAATCTTATTATGAGCTCCAACTCTCTACCTTGGGAGGTAGAGAGTATTTATAGTCTTACAATAAAACGCCACCTGACGGGCTGTAGATCAGGCATACAGTGGGTAAAGACCCGTCCGTCCTCCATGGTGTTACCTAACTAAATACTACTTAACATAAAATAACTACGACTAAAAGCTTTCTAATGATTACATATACTTGAGGTGACCGACACTTTAATACCTGGATTTTCCAAATCCTAACAGAAGAAGTAATTATAATACCGGTTTCAAATAAGGGTTATCCTAATGCCTGTTATCATTTAGTTATTCCTAATTGCACAAGTGTAGTCTCACTAGCGATCTCGGAATGCATCACAAAACAAGTTCTAGAATCTATTATATTACCGGTACACTCTCTAAGCATTAAAGGTGAATGCTTTATTCCTAAAGATCTAGGGGCGAACCTCACATTTTTTGGGTGGAATTTGAGTGGTAAACGGTTTTTTGTGCTAGTCATATAACTCCTATCCATGAGACGCTTTATTAAGACTAAAGTTTTTGTTCGTACATGTCATAAAAAAATTTAAATTTTGTGCTAAAATTGGCCTAACAAATATTTCTCATAGCTTATTACACAAATGACCAAGGACAAGACAAATATTCAAGGATAAGCATAGTTTCTAAGTTCCCATTTTATTCTCCCTCCCTACACTTAAACTGAACATTGTCCCCAGTGTTCCCTGAAAGTATCAAAGTTATGATAAAGGAAGGTAAGTAAAAGAGAAAGAAACTAGTACTCCCCTGATTAGCTTGGTAGGATCCGTGTGAAGTAGTGGTTAAATTCTTTCCCAAGAAGAATGTATACGTGATAAGCTCCATCCAATATTGTGTTTCTTCTTCTTGCCAAATATAACCTGCACAATTTAAGAAAATAGACGAAACCTTTGCGTAAAATCGACGGTAAAACTATATATGACTCAACTAAACTAAGATATAATCCTTGTGGAATGGATGTTTGCAGATTTTCTAGAAAATTAAGACCTGAGAATTTCCAAAAATTTATACATAGCACAGAAAATGAGAAAATTTTATAAGCTGTTTCTGCTTGACCTGACGTCGTCAGATTCTAATCCTGACGCCATCAGGTTGTCAAAACAGAAACTGGTCTGCTGCGTTTTCCTGGAAAAATTACATCTTTAGAATCTAGAAAAATTCCTGCAAAACATCCATTATGACTCGATACAAGCATTTGACTCTAACAAACACACTGTTGAAAACACTCAGACCTTGACAGATCTTAAGCACTCGTGGATCGTTAGTGTTTCATATGTAATCATAAGAAAACTAATAGACAGTCTCTAAAACTCGTATTCTATAGCGGAAAGTAAACACAAGTTGTTATAACTAAGAACACTTAGATCCTCTATGGATCTTTTTATTCACTAAAACTCTATGTTTCAGATGAGTTATCTATTACAAACTATTTGGTTCCTTTTATAAACAAGGAACCCTAATCTCTTACTACTCAATCGACTAAACATGTTTGCATGCATTTAATGACTAAAACATTAAACAAATATAGAGTAGTCTAATAATACTGCCCATGCAACCTTGGGCCGTTCAAAGATAATAATGAGTGAGCATTTAATTCATAGGCGCATGCTGATCCTAGTCAGCTTTCACCCTTCAGCAGTAACACAGCAACGCTTGTATTCTTCAGTAGAATCACCTCTTCAGCAGATTCTGCTTCTCCTTCAGCAGAAACCATCGGCAGTAATGACAGCAGAAATCCTACTTCACATAATTCCCAACACACACATATATATCAATTTCACTAGTTGTAGTTCTCATATTCATGTTCTTTTAAAAATGTATGTAATCCTCCCTACACTTATCTTGTTGTAAAATACCTTTATATGTAATTAAGACGATGTTAAAGACAAAATAAAGCATTTTCACAAATTCAAACATGAGAATAAACAACAATGAAAAAGATATATGACACATAAACAAGCAAACAATTAAGCATGGGTTGCCTCCCACGAAGTGCTTTTCTTTATTTATGAGTCTTGTAGCTAGACTCGAAGTCGTGCCCCTACGTGACTTCCTTACCATTATTATTTTCTTTCACTAAACCTTCGTCATAAGGTTGTAAACGTTGTATGCTTACCGTGAACTCTCTCCCATCGTCGTCTAGTATGATAACGGTTTCACTTTTTAGATTAGTCTCTTTCACCGTATAGGGTCCAAACCATATTGGCTTATTCCTTCCTCTTAATGCTTTTAATCTTGATCTATATAAAAGCACCTTTTCTCCATTTAAAAATTCTTTAGGGTTCTTTTAAGGCTATGGCTTTGTGGTGTAGTTGTTCCCTAATTTTTTATCACGTTTTCACAATGTCGCATTTAACCCTTGACGATGAAATCTCTAAGCCCTTTTCCCCATTCACTAATTTTCTTTTTAATAGTATTATTGGAGACCTGCGAATTCTTATCATTTATTTTCTCCATAATCTTTAAAGGATATCTCGGAACAATAGGTATCCTAACTTGTCCTTTGCCACTTTTGAGTATCATGATACCCTCACCGCATTTCATGGTTGCCTTAGCGTTGGCCAGAAAAGGTGTTCCAAGGATTAATGGCATGTTTTTATCTTCCTCAATGTCTATGATTATGAAGTCTACCGGATAGACAATATAGACAACCTCAATTAAGACATCCTCTACTATTCCTATGGGATAAACATATGAGTGATTTTCTAAGGAAAGTCTAAGATTGTTCTTGGTTAGCTCCTCCTAAGTCAACTTACTATAGACTGATAGCGGCATTATGTTTACATCGGATCCTTGATCGGCTAAGGCATTTATATTCTCGAAGTCACCTATGCTACATGGTACTACGAAATTCCCTGAGATCTCTTGTTTCTTATAGTGACTGGTTTTCTCAGAATCAACTCGTACATAGGTCCCAGAGGCATGGTGTCATATTCTTCTTCTTTTATTTCACCTAAGAGGGATTTCCTAAGAACCTCATTGTACCTAAAGTTGTTCACTTGGTTACCAATTGTTTTCTTATTGATCTCATGCTTAAGGTAATGTTTAATGATTTTGGGTTCATTATCAGTCTCAGCGTCATCCTTTTCCTTAGTATCCTTGCTGCTCTCAGTCTCCTTCTTCTCCACTACTCCACCCTCATCGGAAACAATGGAAATGGCGTTAACAAACAAAGTAGGGGAAGCGTGATCATCATTTCTCACTAACACCTTCTCGGGAACCTTCGTCTTAGTGTACTCTTTCACCAAGTTCATCATCTCCGTCATTTTTTCCTGCATTTCTTCCCTTTGCCTATAAACCTCTTCTTCAAATTTGGCTAATCTTTCCGAATGGGCTGCCATGTATTCTCTCATTTGTGCTTTGAAGCTTGGTGAGAGTGGAATTGGAGAGGTAGAACGGAAGCGCCATACAAAATTAGGATTTTGTTCACGGCTTGGTGGTTCAGAGAGAGGTGTTGGATGGTTGGCGGAGTTAATGGAATTAACCGTTGCTCGATGGATTGGTCCAGGTGCTCTTTTTTGCCTTTCAATTAGATAGTCGATCCTTCTCTCAAGGGCACTAACTTGCTCTTCGGTAATGTTGGAGTGCTCATGAGGAATTGATATGGCATTTACCATTCTTATGGGGGTGTCATGAGATTCACTCCAATCTTCGTAGCTTTGACTGGCAAGCTCTTCTATTATATCCCAGGATTCTTCCACGTTGATATTGTTGAGCCTTCCATCGGCCGCTTGGTTAATGGATCGCTTGGTGAGGAAGTTGGCATGATCGTAAAAGATTTGGACTTGAAGCCAAAGATTAATGCCGTGATGAGGGACTTTATGGAGCAAGTCCTTGAATCGAGTCCATGCCTCGTAGAGAGATTCGCCTTGACGTTGTTGGAATGTCAAGATGTCCTTCCTAAGTTTGGTGGTTCTCCCCGGTGTGAAAAATTAGGCAAGGAAACGAGTGGTGAGATCATCCCAACTTGAGATGGATCCAGCGGGAAGTCGCTTAAGCCAATTACTAGCTTGGTCCCGTAGAGAGAATTGGAAGAGACGCAAGCGCGTGGTCTCCCGTGTGGTAGCATCAAGGTCGTTGGAATCAACGATTTTAAGGAAGTCCTTGAGATGCTGATTAGGATCTTCGGAACTAAGTCTATTGAATGCACATTCGTTTTGCACTATTCGAATGGTGTCGGATCGCAGGGCCGTAGTTTGAGCTTGATCGGGGAGCTCAATGGTATTCCTATAGCCTTGGTGGCTCGTTCTAGAGTATTCATGTAACATATTGGATTTCACAAATACATCAAACCATGATCACACATAGGCGTATAATATTAGGTTTTAGAGAGAGAAATAGTTAGAGGTTTGGGAACTTAGTGAGAGGAAGTAAAAATGTTATCTTGAGCTCCAACCCTCTACCTTGGGAGGTAGAGGATATTTATAGTCTTACATAAAACGCTACCTACGGGCTGTGGATCAGGCATACAGTGGGTAAAGACCCGTTCGTCCTCCACGGTGTTACTTAACTAAATACTACTTAACATTAAATAACTACGACTACGAGCTTTCTAACGATTACATATACTTGAGGTGACCGACACTTTAATAACTGGATTTACTAAATCCTAACAATCTCCCCTAAGGGAGGTCCCCTCAAATTTCATTGAATACAAACTGATATTACATTAAGATTGTTCTTGGATTCTTGTTAATGTTCTTTGCTCTGTAGCCCGTAGTCTTTGATTCTTCATTATTGCATGTTTGGTTAATCCAAGTGGAGGTCTTTAACTGATCCACGTGATAATGAGTTTTGAGCAAGCTTTGAGATCATCAGTTACCATAAATCTCTGATACCATGAAATCTTTTCATCAGAGAAGCGGAAGCTTTAGTTGATTCATGATATTTGCAGTAGCGTAGTAGAAGTATGGAGTGATAATATCAGAGTCGTTGATGCATTTATCATGATTTCCTTAGAAGTGAATGTGTTGTGTGGGCATGCGGCTATGGATTGAACTCTCCATTCTGATCAGCTGCAAACGTCAGGCGTACCTGCATAAAACAGTTAGCAATAAAGTGCATGAAAGTGTCTTTGATCACTTTCGTTGAATTGAGGTACACGGCCCACGGTTACCCGTTGATTAGTACAAGTACTGCCTGTGATCAAGTATAATTCCGAAGAATCTCCTTGACAGGGTTTCGCAGCTGCTCTAGTTGTTCTCACACTGGAACGTCTCAAAGAAGACAACACGGAGTGAGTGAACCAGCGAATTTGAGATTCACTTTGAAAAACAATCGAGTATTGCTCAATAAAGTGTTTTTGCAATACAACAAGGGTTTTTGAGAAAAATCAATTATCAATCATAAACACCTTTTATATTTGAAATATTAATACACAGTCGATATGCTAAGGAAAAGAATTTTTTAAGCACAACGACCGGTTTTTCAAAGGTCTTCGTCAATCCATAACCTGAACCAGGATTGATTCATAAGTTTGAATCGCCCCATTGTTTCTGTTCAGTTGTCACATGGTTGATCCATTGGATAGATCTCACATGTCACCTACCAAGAGCTTGTTTGATGTTGGCTCTAGAAGGCTTTCCATCTTCATCGTGAATATGTTTGCATATCACTCAGATGTTCTGGCAATACCACAAGGATAATGCGTAGGACTCTTATGTTTTTAATCTCTCTTTCCACATTGTGTGAAACAGAGAGTCTTCATTGACAGTTTCCTAAAAAGATTTATTTGATGATCTCGTGGCTCTAGACTCAATTGTGCACATTAGGTTCCTATTCTGGAGACAAAGGAGAGGGTCTCCTTCTTCAATATCAATAATCTCTAAGAGAAAGTCGATAGATTATGCAGGTTCCCCGTGAGAATGAAACAAGTCCCTTTTAAGAGAAACTTGAGTAGCTTGGGAAGTTGTAGTGCAATGCATCACTGGGTCCATGACGTCTTGTCTTCAATACCGGTGTTACCTTAGTAACCACCAGTAGCATATGAATTGAACCCGGTTTTTGCCCTAAGGTTGAATTATTGGAGGGCTATTTCTTTTCACCCTTTTTCATTTAGTTCTTTTTCATTCTTCAACCCCCTCAGTGCTTACCGAGACTTCATAACTAGAACCTTGTTGGGTTTATTCTAGTTCTAGCTCTTTCTCAGTCCGCACTCTTCCCATATCTCACTTTTCTCCTTTTTTCATCTTACCTAAGGACTCTACATTATCTAGTGGATTGTCCTTGGGTAGATCCCTCCGGCTCTGGCGGGATCTTGGGAACGAATACCTAACCTAACCATCCTTATATCACCATTCATAAAGTAAATTTGGTCGGTCTATTTGGTATTGTTCATCTGTCTTTGGAACCAATTGAAAACCATTTGAAAATCAATCCAGATACTTGTGATATATTATCAAAGCATTTTGTACCTGAATTGTTTTTGATATTTTTAGAAAAAGAGCTCCCCCTCAACATGTGCATCATATATTTGAAATTGTTTTGGCACACGGAGGCAAGAGGAAGGATTCACTTCTCTGATTACCATTTTCTAAAAGATATCTACATTACTTTCCTGATAAAAATAATTATTATTTTTCATACTTTGTTAAGGATAATTTTGGGAAGGATGTGGTTTTCAAAAAGTTGCTCCCCCTCAATATGTGCATAGAAATTTGAAAGTGTTTTGCACATATTAGGGAAAACCTGCACATTGAAACAAATCAATCACGTTTCAATTCTTTTTGGTTTGAAATAGATGCTCACCCTCAACCTGTGCATCATAAATTTTGAAATCGTTTGGCACATGTGGGGAGGAAAGCTTGTAAATCATCATAAAACCATTTATCGAATTATCAGTTTAAATCCAATTTAAATCACAAATTCTCCCCCGATCACAATTTTCAAGTAATTTGAGATTTGTGATCTCTATAGATTTAAATTGATTTTGAAAGCTTTTTGAGGAGAATTGTGACTTGCTTATGAAAACATTTAACCGATAAGGATCAAAGCTGAGACTTTAAACTCCAAAAAACATGCTTGAGTATCTTTTGAAAACATGACATAAACCTTGGTCTGAACCAATTATATGACAGCTAATCTTTTGATTTAGATATGAAATCATCTCCCCCTCAATCAATGACATAAGTTGTTGATTGAGAGATAGATATTTTGACAAATGTCAAGTTCAGATGATTTTCAAAAATAGAGATCGAGTTAATTTTATTAGTTTTAAAAAAAGATAACAAATATTTGTTTTTAGAATCAGAGCATGCGATTTAAAAGATAAGATAAAGCATGGTTCTGTTCTTTCTTTAAAAACGGGTTATATACTGAAATGACTATAAGCGTTTGTTTCACATTCTCTCAAAAAATTATTATTATTATTTATTTTTATTTTTTTTAAACAAATTATGTACATTCGATGAACATCTACAAACCCGTGACATTCTTTGAATGTCAACACAAAATCCGTAGATGATATCGAATAAGAAAAACATGACAGAATAACTATATTTTTGGGATTTTTCAAGATTTTCTAAATTATTTTTTTTTTAATATATTTTTCTATTTGCTTTTTGTCGGTTTTGTAATTTTGTATTTTGCTTTTTGAATAACTATTTACAAGATATGGATGAAGAAAACCTTTTACTCCTGTTCTTCTTCTTGAAGACGTTTAAGTGTTTCCGGTTGTAGACTCTTTAGACCAAGTCGTGGGAGGATAAACTCAAAACGTTCTCTAGGAAGAGCTTTGGTGAAGATGTCTGCTAAATGGTATTCATTTCTCACAAAATAAATTTCCACCACACCATTTTCCACTTTCTCCCTGATGAAATGATGTCGAATGTCGATGTGCTTTGCTCTTGAGTGTTGTACGTTGTTGCATGAGAGAGCAATGGCACTTTTGTTAATACAATACAGAGGGATTTTGTTGAATTCAAAGCCATAGTCAGATAATTGGGATCTCATCCATAGGATCTGAGCACAACAAGATGACATGGCTATGTATTCAGCCTCTGTAGAGGATATAGAAGTACTCATTTGTTTCTTTGAAGACCAGCTCACAAGCTTATCACCCAAAAACTGAGCACCTCCTGACGTGCTTCGACGTGTATCTTGACATCCTGCATGATCAGCATCTGCATAGGCTGTTAGTGACATACCGGTGTCCTTCGGGTACCAAAGACCCATATTGATGGTTCCTTGGAGATACCAAAAGACCCGTTTAACCGCTTCAAGGTGCTTTTTGGTAGGCTTAGCCTGGTATCTAGCACACATGCATACAGTGAACATAATATCTGGTCTACTGGCTGTGATGTACATCAGGGATCCAATCATACTACGATATTTCGTTTGGTCTACCATGATCCCTGAGTGGTTGTCACAATTCTCAAATTCCGGTTATTCCTCATACTCCATATTCATCATTTCATAACGGTTCGTGCATGGTTTTGCATTTTTCATTAAACGTTTATTTTCTTATTAAATAAACGCTATCGCGTAATTAACTATTTTGAACAATTGATTCAATACTTCCAAAAATTTTTCCGATATATTTTATACTCATATTAAGATTATAAAAATAATATAATGAGTTTACCCAGTGTTTTAAATTTATTCGGTATATAAATTGTTAAATTTATATTATTACGACGATTTTCTTAAAAACTACACGATAATTATTATTTCACTCAAATTTTGCAAGAAATGTATTTTTATAATTTTTATGACTACAATATATTTTATCTTGAACCGTGAAAATTTATTTTTATCTAACGCTACCTTAAATATTCAAATGTGTATACAACTTACTAATCTTATTTAATAATACTACAAGTTACAACTTATATTTATATAACTTACATCTACTTTACTTACACATTTTTATACATGATAACAAAATGAAAGAAATAAATAAATGAATGAACTAGACAAGATCCATCAACTCCACTTAAATTGTGGATCTTGTCTTGCAATCAAGTCTTATTACATTCAATCTATAATTCAACAACACATAGATACATCATTTCAAAGTGAAAAATCAAAATCTCTCCTCCTTTCTCTCTTGCTAGAACCGGCCACCATAAGGAGATCAAGGAAGTGATCATCAAAAATTTTCTTGTCAAGCTCATCACAATCTAGTAACACTCTTTGTTTAGGTTTTGAAATAAAAACCTAGGGTGCTTAGGATTAATCCTTGATCATAAACCTCATCAAGCAACTTGTAAGCATGAAACTTCATCTTTTACCTTTTCATATATATATTTTTCATACATTTTCATGAAGTCCTCATGGTCATATTTGATTTGTTGTGATTTTTCATACATTATCACCCATATGTACTATATAAATATTTATAACAATCATGTGCTAGTTAAAAGTTTATAAAAATGAGAAGTTTGAAAAATGATTTATCAAAGTAAGTTTTGATCTTTTACTAGTGAAGGTTTTATGTAGTTTATGTTAATTAGTAAGTTGAAAACACTAGTTTTAACCCCAAAAATAGTCTTTTTACCATATATGGTTCGACTAGTATTTAATTTTTAGTAGGATTGGTGAAGTGTAGTTCAAGGGATTTTTGTGGTGAAGTTGTGGTTAAACAAGTAGATAAAAATGGTAAAGTTTAAAATAAGCGCGGAAGCGCTGTCGAAATTTATGATTTTTCCGAAAAGTTAGTCATTTTTATAAGTTTTATTAAAGTTTTAGAAAATAGATTTTTATCCATGAACGTGGCCTTTTGAACGGACTAAAACGGAGTTATAACGAAAAAGATACGTGGTTTCCAAGTTGCGATTTAAAAACTACAATTTTCCGGAAAATGTACATGCAGTTCCGAGTTTTAACTGACCAAACAGTGGCCTTAAAATTTCTGTGAAGACTCCGAAGTTTAAAAATATATTAGTACTCTTGATTACCTTCGAGTGGATATAAAGAACTTGAAAAACGGACTTAAAACGAGTGAGTTATGGTTAACCGAACTTTGAGTCAAAAACGTGCTGAAAACACTATTCCCAGCATTAGTATGCTGTCAGGATTTTTAATCAAGATTTTGAGGGCCTAAACGGACGTTTCGGGGGAAATGGACGTTAAAAACGAGTTAGTTTTCCTATGTATATATTACGTCAAGTCAGATGTAAACCGATTTTTCAATTACTAAAACCGTCACACATTCAAGTAACAATATTTCTATATAACTAATTTTCAAGTAGCATATTGGGTGATACGTTTTCAAATCATGCATCCACGACAACATATCATAACTCAAGTCATAACATTCATTTTAGGTCGCGGATAGTTTCCGAGCCTCACTTTCGTGCACTTCATTTTGTTAGCATATCAATCATACCAGGTGAGTTCATACCCCGCTTTTACTTGTTTAAATTCCTATAAACTATTTGGGGCGAGATACATGCTTACTTATCAAAACATTTAAACTCTTTTGCCAACCATCATTACTTATACCTTAGACTTGGTGCGTGTAGTGACTAGACTTAAACAAACATCCCAATATTTATATGTTGGAAGGCCATTAATTTGGATACAGCCCAACGTGCGTCGTTGGAGGAACATCCCAATATTTATATGTTGGAAGGCCATTAATTTGGATACAGCCCAACGTGAGTCGTTGGAGGAACATCCCAACACGAGTTGTTGGAAGACCCTTGTGGTGACATTTATACTTTTAACTACCATATTGCGCATATTCATGATTGTCATTCTATTTTAGGCAATGGGTTGTGAACACACAGGTTGCAAGTTTTGTATGGGCGGAACTTGGAACTGAGTGGATTTACAATGCCTTTGCTGTGTGAACATTACTCAAAGTATTTTCGATCATTTAACTACAAACTTATGAACTCACCAACCTTTGTGTTGACACTTTTTAGTATGTTTATCTCAGGTCTTAAGGTGATAGCATTTCATGGAGCTTTTGGGTCACATGGCATACATTGGAGTCTTGTGCTTTTAACAATTACCATTCGACATGTTTTGTAAACTCTTTATGTGTTATCAAACCTTGTGTTTTCTTGTTGTGTAAACTTTAACTTATTTATCGAATGGTAAACTTTTCAAAACGTCTCATTATAGAGGTCGTTTTCTGTATCCATACTTTGTGCTATGACGTTATACCCCAATGACACTATCGTTCCGCTGCGATATTTTGGGGGTGTGACAGATTGGTATCAGAGACTTGGTTATAGAGAACTAGGTTGCATTTTAGTTCCTAGACTATAACCGCTTTCACGTCGATCCTTTCTTTTCCTATCGCCTTACACCCTTTTCGTGCGCATATGTTTTCTTAAGTATTTCTTCTAGAACCATCTCATTGGATAATGTGGTTTCCTTGTACCAATAGGGGAGTCCCAAAATCTAGTTGGGTCATCAAAGATATGGAGCTCAGTAATGAGCACTTATCTAACTTGATCTCGTGACAGTTCTTGTTTGATGAGATGCGAGATCGAGCTAAATAAGTGTTACTATATAGCTGTATAGATTTGATGATTTTGCCCGAGGATGGGAGTTCTCTTGAGGATATTTTGGGAACTGCTGGCGACCAAACCTCATAGTGACTTTAGCACCTAAAGGAATTTCCTATACACCAAGTGCGACTCTCCCTAGATACCTACCCTAAATTCCTCCTCCACCGTTTAGAATCGGATGATAGAATGGCTACCTATTTCAGTAACAACAATCGCCGAGACATGTATGCTTGGTGGTATGTACACGTGTGAAATGAAGCAATTATAATTATGGTGGCCAACATAATTATAAATGCGTCACAACCCACGTGGACATATGCGACCACGCATACGTAGATCGGTGTGGGTACACCTTAGGAACCAATTTGTGGCGTGATATTATGTTTGAGGACGTTAAGTATAGACACTGGGAATTCAACAGTTCTTTCCCTTGCAGAGATCATGGCACCAAAGAGGGTAACACGCAGCACTGGTCGAGGTGGTGCAGTGCCAAGGGGTGGAAGGACAGGTGGGCGTGGAGGTAGAGAAGGTGGTAGCGACATGGGTGACAATGACAACAACGCTGGCGGAAACCCTGATTTTGCCGCCATCCTCGGTCAACAACTTCAAATCTTGCTTCCCACTATTGTTACACAAGTTGGAAATCATATGAATAACTCGGGAAACCACGGGAATGGGAATGGCGACACCAACAATGTAACTGGCAGTAACAACAACAACACCAACAACAACAACAACAGAATTGGATGCACATATAAGGAATTTTCGGCATGCAAACCTGTGGAGTTTGATGGTATAGGAGGTGCTTTGGCGTATACTCGATGGGTAGAGAAGACAGAGTCAGTGATCGACATCAGCAATTATGCCACACATCAGAGGGTGAAGTATGCTGCTTGTTTGCTATCAGGGAAGGCATTGACATGGTGGAACACACAGCTACAGGCTAGGGGCAGAGAAGCAGCTACAGGCATGACATGGGACGAATTTAAGGCGTTATTGAAAGAGGAGTACTGCCCGGACAATGAAATGCAGAAACTGGAGGATGAATTTTATCACCACTCCATGATAGGGGCTGGTCACGCAGCCTACACAGACCGATTTCATGAGTTAGCCAGACTAGTTCCTCATCTCGTTACCCCTGAGTCCAAGAGAATCTCGAGGTACATATATGGTCTTGTCCCCGAAATCCGTGGAACTGTGAAAACAACTGAGCCATCTACAATACAAAGTGCAATACTGAGGGCAGGAACCCTGACAGACGAGATGGTTAGAAATGGTACGTTGAAGAGCAGTGATAAGAGGAAGGAAGCAAGTGGGTCGAATAAGCAGATAGACGTGGTAGCAGACAACAAAAGGGCAAGAGTTTTTGTGGCAACTAGTACTGAACAAAGAGAGTATGCGGGTACACATCCCAAATGTGCTAAATGTGCTTATCATCACCCGAAGTCCAAGCCCTGCCGCTTATGTACAATATGCAATCAGTCGAGTCATTTTTCAAGCCAGTGTAGAGAGCGTGCAAGACCAATAACAACGGTTAACACGGGAAACATGAGGAATAACCAAAGGACTTGCTACGAGTGCAACAGCCCGAATCACTACCGGAATAATTGTCCTCAGTTGAATAAGCCACCGATGCAAGCTCCTATAGCTGTGGCAATTGAAGGAAATAACCCAAACCCTGTACTCAATATCAGTCCACCCCGAGGTCGAGCATTTTATTTAGGAACTGAGGAAGCCCGCAATGCATAACTGGTACGTTTTTCCTAGACCATTAACTGATCCACCGTATTATTTAGATTTAGTGAGTCTCATTAGATAAGAAACTTAGACGCGTAAGTTTTGGCTTAAACACTTTGACCATACATCCTGATTTCGCGAAACCTAAGGGTAGAACTTTAAGTATCATCGATTGAATCGCGAGGACGCAATTCCTCTAACAGGGGAAGAATGTCACAATTCTCAAATTCCGGTCATTCCTCATACTCCATATTCATCATTTCATAACGGTTCGTGCATGGTTTTGCATTTTTCATTAAACGTTTATTTTCTTATTAAATAAACGCTATCGCGTAATTAACTATTTTGAACAATTGATTCAATACTTTCAAAAAATTTTCCGATATATTTTATACTCATATTAAGATTATAAAAATAATATAATGAGTTTACCCAGTGTTTTAAATTTATTCGGTATATAAATTGTTAAATTTATATTATTACGACGATTTTCTTAAAAACTACACGATAATTATTATTTCACTCAAATTTTGCAAGAAATGTATTTTTATAATTTTTATGACTACAATATATTTTATCTTGAACCGTGAAAATTTATTTTTATCTAACGCTACCTTAAATATTCAAATGTGTATACAACTTACTAATCTTATTTAACAATACTACAAGTTACAACTTATATTTATATAACTTACATCTACTTTACTTACACATTTTTATACATGATAACAAAATGAAAGAAATAAATAAATGAATGAACTAGACAAGATCCATCAACTCCACTTAAATTGTGGATCTTGTCTTGCAATCAAGTCTTATTACATTCAATCTATAATTCAACAACACATAGATACATCATTTCAAAGTGAAAAATCAAAATCTCTCCTCCTTTCTCTCTTGCTAGAACCGGCCACCATAAGGAGATCAAGGAAGTGATCATCAAAAATTTTCTTGTCAAGCTCATCACAATCTAGTAACACTCTTTGTTTAGGTTTTGAAATAAAAACCTAGGGTGCTTAGGATTAATCCTTGATCATAAACCTCATCAAGCAACTTGTAAGCATGAAACTTCATCTTTTACCTTTTCATATATATATTTTTCATACATTTTCATGAAGTCCTCATGGTCATATTTGATTTGTTGTGATTTTATTCATTATCATCCAATATTATCACCCATATGTACTATATAAATATTTATAATAATCATGTGCTAGTTAAAAGTTTATAAAAATGAGAAGTTTGAAAAATGATTTATCAAAGTAAGTTTTGATCTTTTACTAGTGAAGGTTTTATGTAGTTTATGTTAATTAGTAAGTTGAAAACACTAGTTTTAACCCCAAAAATAGTCTTTTTACCATATATGGTTCGACTAGCATTTAATTTTTAGTAGGATTGGTGAAGTGTAGTTCAAGGGATTTTTGTGGTGAAGTTGTGGTTAAACAAGTAGATAAAAATGGTAAAGTTTAAAATAAGCGCGGAAGCGCTGTCGAAATTTATGATTTTTCCGAAAAGTTAGTCATTTTTATAAGTTTTATTAAAGTTTTAGAAAATAGATTTTTATCCATGAACGTGGCCTTTTGAACGGACTAAAACGGAGTTATAACGAAAAAGATACGTGGTTTCCAAGTTACGATTTAAAAACTACAATTTTCCGGAAAATGTACATGCAGTTCCGAGTTTTAACTGACCAAACAGTGGCCTTAAAATTTCTGTGAAGACTCCGAAGTTTAAAAATATATTAGTACTCTTGATTACCTTCGAGTGGATATAAAGAACTTGAAAAACGGACTTAAAACGAGTGAGTTATGGTTAACCGAACTTTGAGTCAAAAACGTGCTGAAAACACTATTCCCAGCATTAGTATGCTGTCAGGATTTTTAATCAAGATTTTGAGGGCCTAAACGGACGTTTCGGGGGAAATGGACGTTAAAAACGAGTTAGTTTTCCTATGTATATATTACGTCAAGTCAGATGTAAACCGATTTTTCAATTACTAAAACCGTCACACATTCAAGTAACAATATTTCTATATAACTAATTTTCAAGTAGCATATTGGGTGATACGTTTTCAAATCATGCATCCACGACAACATATCATAACTCAAGTCATAACATTCATTTTAGGTCGCGGATAGTTTCCGAGCCTCACTTTCGTGCACTTCATTTTGTTAGCATATCAATCATACCAGGTGAGTTCATACCCCGCTTTTACTTGTTTAAATTCCTATAAACTATTTGGGGCGAGATACATGCTTACTTATCAAAACATTTAAACTCTTTTGCCAACCATCATTACTTATACCTTAGACTTGGTGCGTGTAGTGACTAGACTTAAACAAACATCCCAATATTTATATGTTGGAAGGCCATTAATTTGGATACAGCCCAACGTGCGTCATTGGAGGAACATCCCAATATTTATATGTTGGAAGGCCATTAATTTGGATACAGCCCAACGTGAGTCGTTGGAGGAACATCCCAACACGAGTTGTTGGAAGACCCTTGTGGTGACATTTATACTTTTAACTACCATATTGCGCATATTCATGATTGTCATTCTATTTTAGGCAATGGGTTGTGAACACACAGGTTGCAAGTTTTGTATGGGCGGAACTTGGAACTGAGTGGATTTACAATGCCTTTGCTGTGTGAACATTACTCAAAGTATTTTCGATCATTTAACTACAAACTTATGAACTCACCAACCTTTGTGTTGACACTTTTTAGTATGTTTATCTCAGGTCTTAAGGTGATAGCATTTCATGGAGCTTTTGGGTCACATGGCATACATTGGAGTCTTGTGCTTTTAACAATTACCATTCGACATGTTTTGTAAACTCTTTATGTGTTATCAAACCTTGTGTTTTCTTGTTGTGTAAACTTTAACTTATTTATCGAATGGTAAACTTTTCAAAACGTCTCATTATAGAGGTCGTTTTCTGTATCCATACTTTGTGCTATGACGTTATACCCCAATGACACTATCGTTCCGCTGCGATATTTTGGGGGTGTGACAGTGGTCCTCATCCAATTAAGTACGCTCTATCATGGGAGTGTCAACAGGGTCACAAGAGTCAAATCCAAATTTCTTTATAATCTCATTTGCATATTTAGATTGATTTATAAAAATGCCTCCGGGACTTTGTGAAATTTGTAATTGTTATGATTTAGTAAATCCAGTACTTAAAGTGTCGGTCACCTCAAGTGTGTATGCTCGTTAGAAAGCTCGTAGTCATAGTAAGTCTATGATAGTATTTAGTTTACTTTGTAACACCGTGGAGGACGGACGGGTCTTTACCCACTGTATGCCTGATCCACAGCCTTATAGAGGCGTCTCATGTTTGTACCCTATAAATACCCTTTGCCCTCCAAGGCAAAGGGTTGGAGCTTTCATAATACATTTTTCTTTGTCTCTCTAAAGTTCCCATCCTCTCCCACTTTCTCTCTCTAAACCGTATCTCTTTACACCTAACTTGTGATAAACCAAGATCCTACAAATGGTATCAAGAGCCATGGTTTGATCATCCATCTCTCATGTTCTTGGTTTGATTGTTATTTTTGGGATAAGGTTTGGTTTTTGCACGCGTATCGTGTTGGTTATGCGTGGTCTCGTATACGAGTTTTGGTACCTTTAAAGCTTTAAAATTTACACTTTTTAATCCATGATTCTTGTGGGTTAAGGTTTATTGAGTGCTTAAATTTCAGTTTCTTGCAAAAAGGTTCAAATTTACAAGTTTTTCTTGGTTTTTAAGAGTGTTTAGATACGTGTGTACGGACTTAAGCGTAAGAGAGATTCGTGGTTTTGATCCTCAAGCTTTGTTGTTTTGATGTTTTTAAGGTTGTATCATCATTATAATCTGGTTTACTAAATGGTTTTGATCATAAAAACGTGTTTGGCAAAATCCATACTTCCTACGCATATGAAAACCCTAGTTCTACGCGTAAGCTGAATCCTACGCGTAAAGTGTTTTTCATGAGATCTTCATTTCTGGTGGTTACTCAGTGTTCTTCTTGCTTGGATAAGCCTGAAAAACACTTCGACTTTGGATATCTCGTGCACTGTGAAGTGTAAGAGATTTTTGTGGGTAAAACCCTAATTTTACGCATAAGCATAAAACTTACGCGTAAAAATTCTTACGCATAAGCCTTCTCTTACGCATAAGCATGTCTTACGCCTAAGGGAAACGTACGCATAAGGTTCTTACGCCTAAGCTTTGGTTTACGCATAAACTTAAGCCTTTTACCCTAAAACTCTACGCGTAATCTCTAGACTACGCGTAAGCTTTGTCTACGCGTAAGCTTGTGTCTGCGCGTAAGTTTGTTGTTACGCCTAAGCTGCTACGCGTAAGGTTATTGTCTACGCATAAGTGTATAAGTTTTACGGTTTCTCTCTTGATTTTGTAAAATCTCGTGAAAGAATCTATTTCCCGGTTAAGTCAAAGATTTGTAAAATCCCGTAGAATTTAAACATGTCTTCCGTTGCTGATGATGTGCAAGCTGCAGGATCTGATACTCGTCCTCCCATGCTTGATAGAACTGACTATGAATCTTGGTCACAAAGAATCAGGCTGTACTGCTTAGGAAAGGAGAATGGGGTTAACATCCTTAAGTCAATTGATGAAGGACCTTATCAGGTTGAGACCACAAGAGACTTAATTGATACTGCAGCAGATGGTACAATGATCTTTGGATTAGACAGACCAAAGACATATGATGAGCTGAGTGATAAGGAGAAAAAGAGAT
Organism: Chrysanthemum seticuspe; assembly: GCA_019973895.1. Classification (NCBI taxonomy): domain Eukaryota; kingdom Viridiplantae; phylum Streptophyta; class Magnoliopsida; order Asterales; family Asteraceae; genus Chrysanthemum; species Chrysanthemum seticuspe. The sequence goes on from BPTQ01000008.1 coordinate 53,995,397, forward strand.
GTGATGCTGACATCAGGGCTTCTAACAGCATACTTCAGGGTCTTCCAAAAGATATCTACAAGCTGATCAATCACAACACAGAAGCCAAGGAGGTTTGGGATAATGTCAAGATGCTTCTCTCGGGTTCTGAATTGACTATAGAAGATAGGGAATCACAGCTGTATGATGAATTCGAGCACTTTAAGATAAAACCTGAAGAAAGTGTCTATGAATATTACGTGAGATTCCACAAGCTGGTGAATGATATGAGGAATATCAAGATGACTATGTCAAACATTCAGCTGAACTCAAAATTCGTAAACAACATGAATCCCGAATGGCACAAGTTTTTCACTTCTGTGAAGCTTACCAAAGGACTTAAGAACACCAACTATGAGCAATTGTATGCCTTCCTTCTTCAGAATGAGAAACATGCTATGTTTAAAAAAAGGATTCTTGAACAGTTCAAATCTCAACCAGGAGAAACAAGCTCATCAAATGATACAACTGCATTCTTCACCAAAGCATCACAAGTCACACCCACTGGAAATGATAATCACAAGCCCGTTCCTGATTCGGGATATAAGCAACCTAATTCTGATGCAGTCATGGAGCACTTTATCAATAAATTGGCTCTTATGGTTAAACAAAACTTAACCTTCTCTCCACATACCAACAGACTTCACACTAACAATGAAATCAGGACTGCATCCAATCTACACAACCATGCTTTGGTCAGAGATGGAAAGGTTACAGTACAACCAGTTCAAGAAAGGCAATACGAACAAGGAAGAGGTGGAGCTGGTAGAGGCTATGCTGCAAATCAGAATAGGGGAAGGAATGGAAACCAGGGTCAAGCAAAGCCAATCAAATGTTACAACTGTGGAGGTGAGGGACACATTGCAAGGAACTGCACATCGCCAAAACGCCCTCAGAATGCCGAGTATTTCAGGGATAAGATGTTGCTTGTGCAAGCTCAGGATAATGGTGCAGCCTTGGATGAAGAAGAGTTGTTATTCTTGGCTGAAGGAAATGCTAAGGCATATGATGCAGATGTGGATGAGCAACCAATTCAGGAGATAGGCCATAATCATCAGAATGCCTTTCAAGTAGCTGATTGTGATGCATACGACTCTGATGTTGATGAAGAACCTACTGCACAAACCATTTTCATGGCTAGCATTTCTCCAATGGTCTCTCCTATAGTCTCTTCATCTTCACAAGCTGGTCCATCCAAAGACAAAATCATTTCTGAGGTACTAAAACTATACGATAATGCTGATGTGCAAAAGATGCATGACAAAGTACAATCAACTGAAACTATTGAGTTAGATATTGAAAATATGGATAATATCAACATTGTCCCATATGATCAATATGTGAAACAAAGTGAAAGTGAGATTGTAACAAGTGATGCATCTTCTGCAGTAAATGATGACTATGTCTTTGATGAATACATTGCATGTGCTCCTAATGATTCTGTTATTTCTGAACTTAATGCCTATAAAGAACGAGTGGCCATTTATGAACAACGTGCTAAGTTCGAGCTAACCACCCGTGAGCAGGAAATGGATGACCAAATGCGTACAACTATTAGAAAAAGTAATTTTAGAGAAGAAGTATTAAAACAAGAGTTAAACTCCTTACAAGAAAAGCTTTCTAAATCTGCTAAGCAAAAACAAGAACTTCAAGAAAATGTGAAAATGGTTAAGTAAGAATTCAATGCTAAAGAATCAAAACTTTTGAATGATTTTTCCAATCTAAAAACTTTGAAAAACAAACTTGAGAATAAATTGTATGTACAAGGGAATACCATTCAGACTGCTCACATGATCACTAAACATAGAGTTTTAAGCGATAAGCATAGCATTCCCCTTGTTGAGGAACCAAGTCCAGAGGTTATTAAAAAGGCTAGAGCTGCTCATAAGGTACTTTATGATGGTAATGAAATCCTTAAGCCTAGGCAGAAACCTAGTTGCGTTGAGTGCACTGAGGAAGATAAGAAATCAGATGAAGTCACTAGGGAGAAAATGAACAAGAAGCTTGAAAATCCTGAGTGTAAAAAGAATAACATAACGATCAAACCTCATGATTACACTAAGGAAAACTGGATCTCCTTAAACAAGTTTAAGACTCAGACACTTCTAACTCCTAAACAAGTGTTCTGGAAAATAGATTTAGATAAGCAAAAAGCAGAGAATCTTGTTGTTTCTAACCCTCCCCTTAGGAAATTGCCAAAAGCAATTGTGTATCCTCCTAATACACCAATGCACCTAGTTCCTAGATCTATTGCCACTAATAGCAGGACCTTAATCAGCCTATATGTTGTTTATCAGCTGTTTGTTGATTTTGAGAAAACGTGTAAGAAGAGAATCACACCTACAGGGATAACTGAGGGGGAAAGGGGCTTTGAGCAAACCAAAGAATGTTATTTAACCGAGGTCATGCCTTTCTTCAAACAATTAAAAGGTCAATTTGAGAGTCTTAAAATTGGAATTAATTCTGATATTAAAGAAATGGAAAAGGAATTTGATGCGATGATTGTTGAGGTTAGTGACTATGAGAGAGAACTTAAATATAATGAGATTGAGAGGAAGAAATTGCATACCTTGAATGAGAATCTTATTTCTGAATGTATTGCTCTAGATGTGTTTTACACTGCTACAAATCGTTCCATTAATGCTTCTCAATTTCATGAATTATCTGTTGCTCTGAAAGTCTCCCATGATCGTGTCATTGATCTTGAAAAAACTAACTCTAAACTGCATGATAAGGTTGAACAGGATGATCATGATAACCTGGTAAAACAGTTTTCTAAATTGGAAGTTGAGCATCTTGCTTTGCAATTAAAATATCAACATCTGAAAGAAAATATTAAAACCTCAAATATCAAGACATCCTTGGATGTTCCTGAATTTGATGCAGTTTTTGAAATTAGCAAACGTGATGAACATATTCGAGCTCACTGTAACACGATCAAAAAGTTGAAAGCCGAAATTTCTCAATTAAAGGGTGAAATGAACAATGTGACTGGCTCCCGAATGCCTCCTCCTTTAGATTCTCGGAACTCTCAAAATTTTCATCTTCAAAACTTGGTTAATGCTTTACAAAAGGAAAATGAGAGTTTTCTAGAAGAAAATGAAAAGGTTAAACGTCATTTCAATGAGTTATTTGAGTCAATAAAAGTCACTCGTAACAAAAATAATGAAATAATAACCTCGTTGCAAAAGGAAATTGAGAATCTGAAGAGTCAGGTAAAAGGGAAAATGCCAATGACAAATGGGGAGAATGGTGCTTCAAAGGTGCATGTTTGTAATAAATATGCTTTGACTGTGAAATATGTTCCTCCTCATCTTAGGAATAATAAACTTTCTATTCAAACATATTTCTCATACTTTAAGGACAGCCTATAATGTCTCCGTGAGATTGTAGAAGAGGATAAGTTAGAGAAACCACTTGATAATGCAATTGGCCATGCATGCTTATATGCCAAACAATCTCAAGAACTTCTAGAATGCTTAATTACAATGTTAATACAAATAAGCCGTGAAAACGTTTATTTATATTTTACGATCTTCTAATGTTTTGTCGATAACAAATATAAAATCATTTTAACGAAACAAATAAAGTATGTAAATAGTTTGAGTTAATAGTTTTCTAAACACACTTACGCTTTCACATAAAACACTAAAACAAGTATAAGTGATTTTATGATTTAGTTACATATGTACAACAACTAGTGTTTACATATTGGGTTAAACATATACTTAAACTAAGTATACTAAAATGGGTAAAAACTAAGTGTATGCTAAATTGGGTAAATACAAGTATATACAAAAAGGGTAAATACTAGCAAATGGTTTTGACCCATAACCCATGGTTTTATATATACCACTTAACCAAGTACATTGTATCTAGAAAGAAAACCATGGATCAACCCATAACCCATGACCCATGACCCATAACCAAAAATACCCATGGGCAAAGAGGAGCGGACCACGGATCCCTAGCTTTGTGCTAGCCGGATCCCAAGTGGAAGGGATCCGTGGGATCCGGGGAAACAGTAGGTTTTTTCCTCTATAAATAGTGAGCCATTTCTTCATTATATCTCACCCCTCTCTAACATACTTTCTCCCCTGAGTTAAATCTCACTAACCTAAGATCCAAGAGATCTATGTTTGTAGTTCTGTTTTTGTGTGATCTTTTAGGTTCCTCTTAAAGGGAAGATCACCACCGTTGAAGTCGAGCAAGCTCAAGTCCATGAGTTGCCAAGCTTCCTCATCATCAAGGCTATTGAAGTCCTCTTGTTGATGATCTCTTTCTTTCTTCAAAGAAGCGTAGTGTTAAAAGACATTAGTGAAAGATGTCTCAAGTGTCAAGACGAAGATATTAGTGAAAGGTATCTATCGTCTATAGGATAAGCACTTGTGTTATGTGCTTAGAAGTCAAGACAAGAAGCATTAGTGAAAGGTGCTTAGAAGTGAAGACACAAGACATTAGTGAAAGGTGTCTTGTAGATCTAACCAAAGACATTAGTGAAAGGTGTCTTGTAGATCTAATCAAAGGCATTAGTGAAAGGTGCCTTAGATGTACATTCGATATGGTGTGTTTCGATGTACTAGATAGACTAGCATTAGATCCAAGGATATTGATGTCCTTGATGATGTTGTAAAGGAGTAGATCTCCTTTGGGATTAGTCGTTGGTGTAGTGTGGTAGTAGTTCCTCCATTGCAATGGAACTAGGTGCTTAGCCTAGTACCTAATAAAGGGTAGGCGACGTTGTGAAGGTGTAGTTCACCTAAGGAGTGAAAGAACTCGGTGGTTAGCCTAGCACCGTATAAAGGGTAGGCGACGTTGTGTTAGGTATGGTTCGCCTTGGTGTGAAAGAACTCGGTATTTAGCTTTGTACCGGAAAAAGGTTAAGCGACGTTATGAAGGCTTCTCCGCCATAAGGAGATTGGTGTAGTGTTTACAAACTCTCGAGTAGGTGACTCGGGGAGTGGAGTAGGGCAAGGAAGGTGTCCTTGTAGCCGAACCACTATAAATACTCGCGTTGTGGTTTTGTGCCTCTTACTCTTGCCTTTTCATTACATATCTTTATATGCTTGTTTATCAACATTCAACACACACAACCAAATAGATTGACATAAGTCGATCTAAATAGTTTAAAAGGAAGTTTTAATCGGCAAAACTATTCAACCCCCCCTTCTAGTTTTCCACAATTGGCATCAGAGCTTCGTTACCAAGTCTTTTGAAGTATATTGTACTTTAAAAACTTGATACGATCCATAGTTAATTGAAAACTAAAAAGAAGGTTTTTCATAAAAACAAACACCATGTTTTTCAAAAACTATATGTTTGGATGTTGATTTGATAACAACATTTTGTTTATATATCTTTTCATTTAATTGCACTAATCTTCTTTATAATGTTGATTAGTTAAAGCTCATACCCACCAAGCTTTAGGAGACGCTTGGTAACAAGAATACCTTCCTTAAGAAGGTATCTTAAACGCAAAGGAGCAGGAATCGTCTAAGTGACATTTGTCAATTGTAAAGACATTCCTAAGTGCATTCGAGGTATGACTTTCTACTTATATCTAAATGATAGTAGTTTAGTAAATAAGTGTTATTTGTTAGGAATTCATTTGAGTAGATTTTTGTGTTTACACATGATCTACATGAAGCTTCGTTAGGAAGCCGTTCTTCTCTCATACGTGTTATATTTCTCATCTATAGTCATAGTATATATAGCTTATGTTTTATTTCTTTTAATTCTATAATAAAACAAAAACACGAATTTCAAAATTCCTCCTTCCCTATTAATAATTCCACTCGACGCCCACTTCATTCAATCCTCACTCTTTCAAATTTTCCAATTTCAAATATTCCCTCTCATTTAAAAACTTCATCTTCCTCCTCATTTTCATTTCATCCAAAACCAAGAAGATCCGTCATCAACATGGTTTACATCGCACTCGTGCTCATCGCCCTAACACTCATCGCACTTGTGTTCCCTATGATGAAGTTCACATACGGAGACATTTACTTTGTGTTGTTAATCTATATTGGGGTTCTATACCCAATCCTTTGTATCATCCTAAGTATTAAAATGCAATATTATTAATAATCTAGTTTATCTATTTCATTCTTATCATAATGTGTTTATCATTTCTTTTGTTTTATATGTGTTATATTCTTTCGTGATACATTAGAAGTCATGTATGCCTGCTAAAAGAAAATGTAGGATAAAACATATTTCGTGGTATACAAACTGTAAAACCTATGTTTTTATAAAATCTGTTTCTGTCACTACAGATTCACGGATCCCGGATGATATACTAGCCGGATCCCTTTTTGTAAAGGAACCGTGGGATCCGTCCTACAGGAAAACAGTTTTCTTGCAAGATTAATAACCACTATCTTTCTAAAAGTAATAATCCACTAGAACTTCAAAACCATGAGTTAGTTAAGTGTTAAATACCATTGTTAATAAAATCTAGTAAAATCGTTAGATTTTATAGTTTAATCATAAACATCACCTCCTATTAACCCTTCACCTCTATAGGTTCAACTATGACGCATGAATACGAGTTTGATTTTTCACTCACTAGCGTCTACACCCCGAACATCTCCCTTGAGCCCAACACACCTGGCAATCATGTCCGCGGGTTCAATAATCTCAAAAACCGTCACTTCCATGAAGGACGTATTGTAGACACCTCTCTACAATTCGAAGAAGGTATCAATACCTCCTTCCGAGCCATAGGACTAGAATGTCTTCTTGAAATCAACGAGAAGATATGTCCAAGGTTCATAATGGAATTCTTCCGTAAAGTGGAACTCGTTCGTAACGAGGATCGCTCTCTATCTCTTTGGTTTTATATCAAAAACCAAAAATTCACTTTAAGCCTTGGGCATCTTGCTCACATCCTCCGAATTCCAAACCATGGATAATGTGCCTTCACCGAAGATTGGTCTCTTGATTCTCTCTTCAACTTTCGTGAAGAAAATAGTCCATATTGTTCACACATACCCTCTCCGGAAGATTTAACGCGCATGATATGCAAACCTCGACCATATTACTCCAACCCAGACATTATCCATACACGGGATATCCGAGAAGAGTACAAGCCTGTCGCTCTCATTCTACGTGAAAATGTTTGGAGTCTTAGGGGAAATCGAGATATTCTTCCCGCTTGTTGTGCTCACATGTTGCACTGTTTGCTAACACAACAACCATACAATCTCGCCTACTTCTTCGCAAGGCGAATTGCAAACCTTCAAGGCTCCAAGAATAAACTCATCCCTTATGGAATGTTCTTGACATGCCTCTATCACAACGTTATGCACTTCCATCCTCAATTTCAAAGTCCGTTGTACGTACTTGTGAACAAGATGATGGAACTGCTAAACATATCTCTCATGAAAACTTTTTTCATTCATGATTCCACCTATACCTATCAATCACATAATGATCCTCCTAGTGAAGACACTCAAGGAACCTAGAATAGTCAAATAGGATCAATTCTACTCTACTCATTATTTATCAATGTAATCTTATCTCTTTCATGAAATAAAACATCTTACATTTGATATCCTAGTTTTAGAACTCCTTTAACAAAACTTGGAATATAATGCATTGTCAAAGATCATTGCATACCTTTAGTAAAGGTTCTGTCTAACAGATAGACGGATCCCAAATGTTGTACTAAACGGATCCCTACATCTAGGGAACCGTGGGATCCGGGAAAACAGAAAATGCAATTGCAAGCATTATATGTCAAGCGCATCCTTAGAACATCTCACACTAAGCTAAACATAGTGTCTTAAGGTAGATTAAGACTTTATCAAGATAGGTTGATCTTTCCTACTCATTCCAACTCACATAGAACACACTCTAAGATATTTATAGATCTATCACTTTGTTTTAATCCATCACTCTTTCGCTTTCAAAACTCACATTTCATTTTTTACTTGATCCCTCACAACTAGGATAGAAATCTTTCGATTATGACAATATTGATCATTAATCAACCTCACCTCAAAATTGATCAAAGTTGATCAAATTCTTTTCTCCATCACAAAACCATTAGGATATTTTCCAAAACACAATCCTAAGTCACCACCTGATCTCTAGGATCACTTAGCTTCAATTAAACACTCTCATCTTTAGTGTCATCCTTGAACACTCATTGGTACTCATGAAAGTTCCAAATCCTTCTATAAAAGACAATCATTAGCTACATCACTCACCACTTTCAAGTACTTAAGCACCCCTTCATTTAAGACACTTAGGAAGACTGAAACACTCAAGACATTATAGGTCTTAGATATTAGAAACATCATTTCCACTTTTTCATAGCTGCTGATAGCCGGATCCCTAGGATTAGCCTATACGGATCCCTATGAGAAAGGAACTGTGGGATCCGGATGACAGTATAGGTCAAGTCTTGGTAAAACAATCATCTCAACTCATCTTCCTAACTCAAACACTCCATCTCATCTTAAATGAGTTCCTAGATCAGTCCATCCTCTGAAGTTGACTCTTGTGCATGTCAATCATCACATTCCAATGAATCCTAGTGGCTTAAAGCTTAAATGCACTTGCCAAAACTCTTAGTTTATAAACCACCTTGTTAGGACCTCCATAGTCATCACTCTCACTCTAACTTTCAGCTCTTGAAATCATTTCATCATGAGAAAAACCCCAAGTAGTAACTTATCCACCAAAGAACCATCCACGAAAAGGGCCCGTATTATACACGAAATCTCTTCAACCGAAACATCTCCGGTCAAGCCAACAAATGATAGGATCCTCCCTCTTCCAATCAAACCAATTCCTAAAAGGATAGTACCTACAAAACTACCAATGCCAAACACTACCATACCTCCTAGGCCAAACAATATCATCTCCACTAAACCATCACCATTGGCTCCTAGAGCTATCTCATTTACATCCCCACAATCATCACCACACCTCTACAATTTAGAGGACTTGCCACCTAGGCCGTCTCATCCGCTTCCGCCGACAACATTCTCCTCATTAGGAGGAATAATGATTCAAAATCAAGGTGTTGAGTCAACACTTGCTCCGGCTTCCTTTTCGCCGTCTCCATCATATAACCCTATTTGGATTATGAGAAATCATCAAAGTCAACCACCCGACCTTATGGAAGTTGACACTTCCTTACCACCACCATCATTCTTGGTCGAGGCATTCTCAAATGCACCTCCACCAATCCCGCCATCTTTTGAAGCTCCGCAAGCCTCCTCACTTGATCCTTCGCATCAAGCCATTTTATTTCCTCCACCACCACTACCTAGCCATGACAAAGATTGCTATCATTGTCAACATGTTGAAAGTTTGATACATGAAGTACGAGAAGACCAACGTTTCATGTTCTATCATCTCCTCGAACGTTTCGACGAGATCAAACCTAAACAAAACTTAAGCTAGAAGATTTTAGTGGTGTCCTAGCATCAAGCGTTAGATAACCTAGAAATTCCTAGTCATGTATTGTCTATTTTCTTATTTTTAGTGTCATGTATATCATAACTCTTGTTTTATTAAATGGAATTACATGCTACTTGTTATGTTTCTGAGAATATGTATTCATATCTCATTTATGTGATAACATTACTTGTTATATCACCTTTGCTGATTTTAGTCATCAGGCATACGGATCCCTCAGTATTGCATAGACGGATCCCTACTAGGAGGGAACCGTGGGATCCGTGAAGTCAGAATGTTTTTCTTTATCACATTTGCAGGAAATTGTGAATTATACTTGTTTTCTAACCCTTGTTTTATAGTTATTCAATTAACACATAATGTATTTGACATCCTAAATCTAGGGGGAGCTTGGTGTCAAAACAATACGTTGCATAATTACTTGCAATATTTGATTTAAATTTCATGACTTCCCGTTGCAAATATTGCAATCATCTAGGGGGAGCACACCCGTCACATTGACGTAATCTTTTGCATAAGTTAGTTGAAAATGAACTAGATTAGAATTAGTTCCTTGACGCCCTTACTTAGGGATGGACTCGTCAAGGGGGAGCAAAGATGAGATCTATTCCCGTTACTTGCTCTTTATTTCTTCTTTTATTTTTCTTTCACAATTTTTTTCTTTTCTTAAAAACGATGTGTTGCTTTTCTTCAAACACTTTTTGTTTTGACAAAAAGGGGGAAAAGAAGTTAAAAACTACAAATTCAAACGTTTACGAATTTTAGCTTTTCCTTAAAATAATTTTATGTTTTGTCATCAACAAAAAGGGGGAGATTGTTAATACAAATAAGCCGTGAAAACATTTATTTATATTTTACGATCTTCTAATGTTTTGTCGATAACAAATATAAAATCATTTTAACGAAACAAATAAAGTATGTAAATAGTTTGAGTTAATAGTTTTCTAAACACACTTACGCTTTCACATAAAACACTAAAACAAGTATAAGTGATTTTATGATTTAGTTACATATGTACAACAACTAGTGTTTACATATTGGGTTAAACATATACTTAAACTAAGTATACTAAAATGGGTAAAAACTAAGTGTATGCTAAATTGGGTAAATACAAGTATATACAAAAAGGGTAAATACTAGCAAATGGTTTTGACCCATAACCCATGGTTTTATATATACCACTTAACCAAGTACATTGTATCTAGAAAGAAAACCATGGATCAACCCATAACCCATGACCCATGACCCATAACCAAAAATACCCGTGGGCAAAGAGGAGCGGACCACGGATCCCTAGCTTTGTGCTAGCCGGATCCCAAGTGGAAGGGATCCGTGGGATCCGGGGAAACAGTAGGTTTTTTCCTCTATAAATAGTGAGCCATTTCTTCATTATATCTCACCCCTCTCTAACATACTTTCTCCCCTGAGTTAAATCTCACTAACCTTAGATCCAAGAGATCTATGTTTGTAGTTTTGTTTTTGTGTGATCTTTTAGGTTCCTCTTAAAGGGAAGATCACCACCGTTGAAGTCGAGCAAGCTCAAGTCCATGAGTTGCCAAGCTTCCTCATCATCAAGGCTATTGAAGTCCTCTTGTTGATGATCTCTTTCTTTCTTCAAAGAAGCGTAGTGTTAAAAGACATTAGTGAAAGATGTCTCAAGTGTCAAGATGAAGATATTAGTAAAGGGTATATATCGTCTATAGGATAAGCACTTGTGTTAGGTGCTTAGAAGTCAAGACAAGAAGCATTAGTTAAAGGTGCTTAGAAGTGAAGACACAAGACATTAGTGAAAGGTGTCTTGTAGATCTAACCAAAGACATTAGTGAAAGGTGTCTTGTAGATCTAATCAAAGGCATTAGTGAAAGGTGCCTTAGATGTACATTCGATATGGTGTGTTTCGATGTACTAGATAGACTAGCATTAGATCCAAGGATATTGATGTCCTTGATGATGTTGTAAAGGAGTAGATCTCCTTTGGGATTAGTCGTTGGTGTAGTGTGGTAGTAGTTCCTCCATTGCAATGGAACTAGGTGCTTAGCCTAGTACCTAATAAAGGGTAGGCGACGTTGTGAAGGTGTAGTTCACCTAAGGAATGAAAGAACTTGGTGGTTAGCCTAGCACCGTATAAAGGGTAGGAGACGTTGTGTTAGGTGTGGTTCGCCTTGGTGTGAAAGAACTCGGTATTTAGCTTTGTACCGGAAAAAGGTTAAGCGACGTTGTGAAGGCTTCTCCGCCATAAGGAGATTGGTGTAGTGTTTACAAACTCTCGAGTAGGTGACTCGGGGAGTGGAGTAGGGCAAGGAAGGTGTCCTTGTAGCCGAACCACTATAAATACTCGTGTTGTGGTTTTGTGCCTCTTACTCTTGCCTTTTCATTACATATCTTTATATGCTTGTTTATCAACATTCAACACACACAACCAAATAGATTGACATAAGTCGATCTAAATAGTTTAAAAGGAAGTTTTAATTGGCAAAACTATTCAACCCCCCCTTCTAATTTTCCACATACAATATGCCCCAAAACCTTAGGTGAGCAAGTCAATCCCTTGATACCCTATTCTATGCCTAGTGCCAAGCATACAACTCATTCAATGCCCAATACCATGAATGTGAACTCTAGTATGCCTTCAAGTAGTTCAGAACCCAGCACATCTAAACAGGAAATGCAAAAAGTAGCAAAACCAACTAATGTTCCCATTCCCTCTACAGGAGTAATCAGTGACACTAAAGCGAGCAGGTCAAAGTCTCAAGGCAATACAAGGAATGATAGGACCTTGCAAGCTAAGAATGTGCATTGGAAAAGAGTAGAAGATCACCCTAGGAACACTATGTTTGAGTTGAATAAAACGAATCGTGTTGATTCTAGTATTAGCTATAAGCGTACTGTAATTAATTCGAATTATGCTACTATATGCAAACCATGTAATGATGTCTGCTTGTATTCTGTTGCTAATCATGAAAGTGGTGTGAATGTTTTGTCTAATGCTGTCAAATGCCCAGTTAAAATTGTTAATGGTAAAAATCATGCTAAAAAGGCTAAAAGGCAAAGAAGTAAGAAAGTTAGAAAACAGTGGAAACCCACAGGAAGAACATTTAGTAAGATAGGTTATCAATTGATACCTGTTGGCCATAAGATTAATCAGTTCTGCCCTCAATCTGATAAGACAATGCCCTCTAGAAAATGGATGCCTACTGGTAGAACTATTTCCTTAAGAAGTGAACACACTTTGAATAGGACAAATACAGACACCAGCACTGCATCTATTCCTAACGATTCCATTGCTTATATTTCTGATGTGGGTGTCCCAATCACTGTTACTAACCAAATGGAACCCGTTCTTACATGGGGATCCCAATTATCCAGTTATCCATTCTTGTCTGTGTTCAACTGCAGATCGTTCAAATCGTTCTGTGGTACCTGGACTCAGGCTGTTCCAAGCATATGACTGGATACCGGTCGCGGCTCATGAACTTCGTGAGCAAATTCATCGGGACAGTTAGATTCAGAAACGACCATTTTGGAGCTATTATGGTTATGGAGATTATGTGGTTGGAGATAGTGTAATTTCTCGGGTATACTATGTGGAAGGTCTTGGTCATAACTTGTTCTCTGTTATCCACCAAACAAGAAGGGTTACAAAATCTACAACAAGAGAACCCGAAATATCATGGAAACAATTCACGTTACGTTCGATGAGCTGACCGGTTCTGGACCCGCACTTCAAAACAGTCCAATTGGTTCATCCCTTGTACCGAATACCTCTCCAGCAACTCCATATGTACCTCCATCTGAAGATGATTTGAAGAAATTGTTTGATCCAATGTTTGATGAACTTTATGAGTCAAGTACCAATGATCTGTCAAGTTCAACATCAGAGGCTGCTCTTATCCCGGTCAATGAAGTCAACCCTTCAGTTTCAATATCATTAAGTCAAGAAGCGCCTGCTGCTAATCACTCTGTCTCATCTGCAAATCATCAATCATCGAATGTACATCATGGAATTGTTTCTGGCACCAATGATGAAGTTAATCCCTTTGCTACTCCCGAAGATGCTCCATTTGAAAACATCTTTGCCCCTGAACCAACACCTGAACCATCTTCATCAGGGGATATAAACTCTGCTACATCAGTCCTTCAACAACAACCACACGAACACCTTAGAAAATGGACACATGACCATCCATTGGATAACATCATTGGGAATCCTTCTCGTTCCGTATCAACTCGAAAACAATTAGCTACTGATGCCTTATGGTGCTTCTTCAACTCAGTACTCTCCAAGATCGAACCAAAAGATGTTAAAACTGCAATGTCTGAGGACAGATGGTTTAATGCAATGCAAGAAGAAATTCATGAGTTCGATCGTCTAGATGTATGGGAATTAGTACCAGTTCCAGATTGTGCAATGATCATTGCTCTCAAGTGGATCTTCAAAGTGAAGCTTGATGAGCACGATGATGTTCTGAAAAATAAGGCACGGTTAGTTGCTAAAGGTTATCGTCAAGAAGAAGGTATCGACTTTGAGGAATCTTTTGCTCCTGTTGCACGCATCGAAGCAATCAGAATCTTCCTGGCTAATGCTGCAAGCAACAATATGATTGTCTATCAGATGGATGTAAAGACGGCTTTTCTTAACGGAGATCTTAAAGAAGTCGTATACGTCAGCCAACCAGAAGGTTTTGTGAATCCAGAGCATCCTACTCATGTTTATCGCTTGAAAAAGGCCCTTTACAGTTTGAAGCAAGCTTCAAGGGCATGGTATGATACGATATCAAAGTTTCTTCTATCCACCGAATTCAGCAAAGGAGCAGTTGATCCAACGTTGTTCACCAGAAAGTCAGGCAAACATTTAATTCACGTTCAAATTTACGTTGATGATATTATTTTTGCCTCGACTGACCCTAATGAATGTGATCATTTTTCTATAGAGATGGGCTCCAAATTTCAAATGTCAATGATGGGACAAATGTCATTTTTCTTGGGATTACAAATTTCACAAAGTCCCGGAGGCATTTTTATAAATCAATCTAAATACACTAATGAAATCCTATGGTGGAGCGTACAAAACTGGATGAGGACCACTCAGGGATAATAGTAGATCAAACGAAATATCGTAGTATGATTGGATCCCTGATGTACCTCACAGCCATTAGATCAGACATTTTGTTCGCTGTATTCATGTGTGCTAGATACCAGGCTAAGCCTACCAAAAAGCACCTTGAAGCGGTTAAACGAGTCTTTCGGTATCTCCAAGGAACCATTAACATGGGACTTTGGTATCCGAAGGACTTCGGTATGTCTCTAACAGCCTATGCAGATGCTGACCATGCAGGATGTTAAGACACTCGTCGAAGTACTTCAGGTGGTGCTCAATTTTTAGGTGACTAGCTCGTAAGCTGGTCTTCAAAGAAACAAATGAGCACTTCCATATCCTCTACAGAGGCTGAATACATAGCCATGTCATCTTGTTGTGCTCAAATCTTATGGATGAGATCCCAATTATCTGACTATGGCTTTGTATTTGACAAAGTTCCTATGTATTGTGATAACAAAAGTGACATTGCTCTCTGCTGCAACAATGTTCAACACTCTAGAGCAAAGCACATCGACATTCGACATCATTTCATCAGGGAACAAGTTGAAAATGGTGTGGTTGAACTATACTTGGTAAGGACTGAATATCAACTAGCAGACATCTTCACCAAAGCTCTTTCTCGAGAACGCTTTGAGTTTATTCTTCCACGACTAGGCTTAAAGAGCCTTCAACCAGTAAAGGTGTTCGACTCTATCTATTCTTCGTATATATCTTTTCAAAAACCAAATACAAAAATACAAAACCAACAAAACAAAAATAGAAAAATATAAAACTTTTCAAAATCCATAAAAATCAGAAAATCTTGAAAATCTTCAAAAATAATGGTTATTTATCATGTTTTTCTTGTCGGTTCGATAACATCTACGGACTTTGAGTTGTCACTCAAAGAATGGCACGGGTCTCTAGATGAAGTTCGAATTAAAAAAAAAAAAAAAAAAAAAAAAAAAAAAAAAAAAAACGAGATGGAGAAAAATGTTGTTTTATTGTAATTTCAGACAGTAACCCGCTTTTCAAAGAAAGAACAGAGCCATGCTTTGTAAACATTTATCTGCTATCTAATGAAAACTAATTGCTTTGTAAAATAACTCGGACTCAAGTTTGAAAATCATCTGGACCTAAAAGGTTGTCAAAATATCTATCTCTCAATCAACAACATATGTCGTTGATTGAGGGGGAGAATGATTTCAATTAAATCAAAAGGTTATTTGTCATACAATTGTTTTCAAAAGATAATCATGCATGTTTAATCAATGGAGTTTAAAGTCTCAAAATCTGATCCTTATCTGTTAAAAAGGTTTCATAATCAAGTCACAATTCTCCTTAAATGCTTTTCAAAATCAATTTAAATCTACAGAGATTACAAATATCAAATGATTTGATAATTGTGATCGGGGGAGAATTTGTCATTTAAATTGGATTTAAACTGATAATTCGATAAATGGGTTCATATGTGTTTAGCAAGTTTTCCTCCCCGCATGTGACAAACGATTTCAAATTTTCCATGCACATGTTCAGGGGGAGCATCTACTTTAAACCTTAAATTATTGAAACGTGATTGAATTGTCTCTAAGTGCAGGTTCCCTCTAATATGTGCAAAACTCTTTCAAACTTCGAGGCACATATTGAGGGGGAGCAAGTTTATGAAAACCTCATCCTTCCTTTATATGCTTTATCTACTTGTTTTGATCAGGGAAGTGATGTTGATATCTTTTAGAAATTGGTAATCAAAGAAGTTAATTCTTTCTCTTGTCTCCATGTGCAAAACGATTTTAAATAGATGAAGCACATGTTGAGGGGGAGCTCATGTTCTAAAAATATCAAAAACAATTCAGGTACAAAATGCTTTGATAATATATCTTAAGTATCTGGATTGATTTTCAAATGGTTTTCAGTTGGTTCCAATTGCAGATGAACAATACCAAATAGACCGACCAACTTTACTTTATGTATGGTGATATAAGGATGATAAGGTTAGGTATTTGTTCCCATGATCCGCCAGAACCGGAGGGATCTACCCAGGGACAATCCACTAGTTAGTGTAGAAGTCCTTAGGTATGATGATAAAAGGAGAAAAATTGAGATATGGGAAGAGTGTGGACTGAAACTGAGCTAGTACTGGAATTAACCCAACAAGGTTCTAGCTATGATGTCTCGGTAAGCACTGAAGGGGTTGAAGAATGAAAAAGAAATGAATGAGAAAAGGGTGAAAACAAATAGCCCTCCAATTATTCAACCTTAGGGCAGATACCGGGTTAAATTCATATGCAACTGGTGGTTACCAAGGTAACATCGGTATTGAAGACAAGACGTCATAGACCCAGTGACGCACATCACTTCAACTTCCCAAACCACTCAAGTTCCTCTTAAAAGGACTTGTTTCATTCTCACGGGGAACCGACATTATCTATCGACTTTCTTTTAGAGACTGTTGATATTGAAGAAGGAGACCCTCTCCATAGTCTCCGATATAGGATCCAAATGTGCACAAATTAAGTCTAGAGCCACGAGATCATCAATAAATCTCCTTAGGACACTTTCAATGAAGACTCTCTGTTTCACACAATGTGGAAAGAGAGATTATATCTTGATTCCTACGCATTATCCTTGTGGTCTTGCCAGAACATCCGAGTGATATGAAAACATATTCACAGTGAAGATGGAAAGCCTTCTGGAGCCAACATCAAACAAGATCCTGGTAGGTAGCATGTGAGATCTATTCTATAGATCAACCAAGTGACAACTGGACAGAAACAATGGGGCGATTCAATCTTTTGAATCAATCCTGTTTCAGGTTATGGATTGACGGATACCTTTGAAAAACCGGTCGTTGTGCTTAAAACTCTTTTCTTTAGCTCATCGACCGTGTACGAATATTTCAAATCAAAAGGTGATTTATGATTGATAATTGATTTTCATTAAAACCTTCGTTGTATTGCAAAAACAATTTCTATTGAGCAATACACGATTGTTCTTCAAATCTCTTTTCATCAATCAGTGAATCTCTATTCGCTGGTTCACTCACTCTGTGTTGTCTTCTTTGAGACGTTCTGGTTTGAGAACAACTAGAGCAGCTGCGAAACCCTGTCAAGGAAAATTCTTCGGAATTGTACCTGATCACAGGCAGTACTTGTACTGATCAACGGGGAACCGTGGGCCGTGTACCTCAATTCAACGAAAGTGATCAAAGACACTTTCATGTGATTTATTGCTAACTGTTGTATGCAGGTGCGCCCTACGTTTGCAGCTGATCAGAATGTTGCGGTCAATCCATAGCCGCATGCTCACTCAACACATTCATCTCGAAAGAAATCATGATTAGTGCATCATTGACTCTGATATTTTTACTCCATGCTTCTGCTACGCTGCTGCAAATATCATGAATCAGCTAAAGCTTCCGCTACTCTGATAAGAAGTTATCATGATCCAGAATGTGAGCATGTCGGTCCAAAAGTCACAACATCACATACTACCAACACCACAATGGAAGAGTCAGAGATTTACAGTTGCTGATAATCTCAATGCTGGTCCAAATACTCTAACATCACGTGGATCAGTTTAAGACCTCCACTCAAAATCTCAAAAACATGCAGAACATGATGATTCAAAGACTACGAGCTAAAGAACAAAAGTGCTTAATCAAAGAAACCAAGAACAACGAAATGTTATATCAGTTTGCAATCATTGTAAGTTGAGGTGACCTCCCTTAGGGGGAGATTGTTAGGATTTAGTAAATCCAGTACTTAAAGTGTCGGTCACCTCAAGTATGTATGCTCGTTAGAAAGCTCGTAGTCATAGTAAGTCTATGATAGTATTTAGTTTACTTTGTAACACCGTGGAGGACGGACGGGTCTTTACCACTGTATGCCTGATCCACATCCTTATAAAGGCGTCTCATGTTTGTACCCTATAAATACCCTTTGCCCTCCAAGGCAAAGGGTTGGAGCTTTCATAATACATTTTTCTTTGTCTCTCTAAAGTTCCCATCCTCTCCTACTTTCTCTCTCTAAACCTTATCTCTTTACACCTAACTTGTGATAAACCAAGTCCTACAATAATCCCAAGAAAAATGACATTTGTCCCATCATAGACATTTGAAATTTGGCACCCATCTCATTAGAAAATCGGTCACATTCGTTGGGGTCAGTCGAGGCAAAAATAATATCATCAACATAAATTTGAACGTGAATTAAATGTTTGCCTGACATTCTGGTGAACAATGTTGGATCAACTTCTCCTTTAATGAATCCGGTAGATAGAAGAAACTTTGATAGCATATCATAACATGCCCTTGGAGCTTGTTTCAAACCGTAAAGGGCCTTCTTCAAGCGATAGACATGAGTAGGATGCTCTGGATTCACAAAGCCTTGCGGTTGACTGACGTATACGACTTCTTTAAGATCTCCATTAAGAAAAGCCGTCTTTACATCCATCTGATATACAACCATGTTCTTGCTTGCAGCATTAGCCAGGAAGATTCCGATTTCCTCGATACGTGCAACTGGAGAAAATGATTCTTCAAAGTCAATACCCTCCTCTTGTCAGTATCCTTTTACAACGAATCGAGCCTTGTTCTTTAATACATCACCATGCTCATCAAGTTTTACTTTGAAGATCCACTTTAGAGCAATGATCATAGCACAGTCAGGAGCAGGTACTAATTCCCATACATCTAGTTGATCGAACTTATGAATTTCTTCTTGCATGGCATTGAACCAACTGTCTTCATTCATGGTAGTTTTTACGTCTTTATGTTCGACCTTAGATAGTACGGAATTGAAGAAGCACCATAAGGCAACAGTTTCAAGTTGTTTACGAGTGGATACTGGACGAGAGAGGTTTCCAATGATGTTGTCCAATGGATGATCATGTGTCCATTTTCTAAGGTGTTCATGTGGTTTTTGTTGAGGAACTGAAGTAGCAGAGTCATTTTCTCCTGATGAAGATGGATCTGATGATGGTTAAGGAGCAAATATGTTCTCAAAGGGTGCATCTTCAGGAGTAGCAAAGGGATTATCTCCATCATAGGTGCCAGAAAAAATTCCATGATGTACACTCGATGATTGATGATTTGTTGATGAGACAGAGTGATCAGCAGCAGGCCCTTTTTGACTTAATGACATAGAAACTGAAGGGTTGACTTCATTGACAGAGATAGGAGCAGTCTCAATAGGACTACTTAAAGAAGGTGGTGATATGGGTCCAGATCTTGATTTTCCTGGAGCCATATGCCCGGACAGCTCATCGAACGTGACGTTAATAGTTTCCATGATATCTCGAGTTCTTTTGTTGTGGATTCGGTAACCCTTCTTGTTTGGTGCATATCCTACAAAAACTCCAATGTCCGCCTTAGCTCTTAATTTACCTAAATCTTGACCATCATTCGTTGGATAGCAGAAAGTACCCAACACACGAAGGTAGGAGAGATCAGGTTTTCGTTTATGGACAAGTTCGTATGGAGTTTTTTCATGAGAGGTGTGTATAAGGAAACGATTTTGGGTGTAGCAAGCAGTGGCAATGGCTTCAGCCCAAAGAAACATTGGAACCTTTGAATAAATTAGCATTGTTCTTGCGGCTTCCACAAGAGTTCGATTTCGTCTTTCAACTACACCGTTCTGTTGAGGAGTTCAAGGAACACTTCTTTGATGACTGATTCCGACACTTTCATAAAATTGACTTAAGTCTTTGTTAACAAACTCTGTGCCATTGTCTGTTTGAACAATTCTAACAGTATTGTTAAGTCGAACCTGAAGCTGCTTGATAATTTTGATGATGACATCTGGAGTTTCATCCTTTTTCCTCAAAAACTTTACCCAAGTAAATCGAGAGTAGTCATCCAGAACGACTAAAATATATTTCTTCCCATTTATCGTTTGCATTCTCATTGGTCTGCACAAATCCATATGAAGGGTATGAAGAACTTCCATTACTGAGTTTGTGGGTTTGGGTTTGTGGGCATATTTCTTGCTTTTTCCCAATTGGCATGCTGAACAAAGAAGATCTTTTTCAAACTTTAATCTGGGTAAGCCTCTTACAAGATCCTTTCTGGAAAGATTATTAATGGTGCTGAAGTTCAAGTGATTGAGACGATGATGCCATAACCATGATTTGGTTTTCGATGCCTTTGACAACAAGCAGATTGGAGAAGACTTCATCATGTCTTCGATAGAGATGGTGTAAAGATTTGAACCACGAGTTACTCTTAACAGTTCCACACCATCAAGTTCTCTAACGAAACAAGTATGTTTTCTAAATGTCACTTCTAGAACGGAATCACAGAATTGACCAATAGAAAACAAGTTATGACCAAGACCTTCAACATAATATACCCTGGAGATTACACTTTTTCCAACAACATAGTCTCCATAACCCATAATTGCTCCAAAATGGTCGTTGCCGAATCTAACAGTCCTGATGAATTTACTCACGAAGTTCATGAGCCGCGAGCGATCTCCAGTCATATGCTTGGAACAGCCTGAGTCCAGGTACCACAGAACGATTTAAACGATCTGCAGTTGAACACAGACAAGAATGGATAACTGGATAATTGGGATCCCCATGCAAGAATGGGTTCCATTTGGTTAGTAACAGTGATTGGAACACCCATATCAGAAGTGGATAAAATGGAATCATCAGGGATAGATGCAGTGCTAGTGTCCGTATTTGACCTATTCAAAGTATGTTCACTTCTTAAAGGAATAGTTCTACCAGTAGGCATCCATTTTCTAATGGGCATTGACTTGGAAAATTTGGGGCACAACTCATTAAGATTAAACTTGTGGCCAGTAGGTATCCACTGATAACCTATGTTACTAAATTTCCTTCCTGTGGGTTTCCAATGTTTTCTAACCTTCTTTCTCCACTGCTTTCTAGCCTTCTTAACATGTTTTATGGCATTAACAATCTTAACAGGGTATTTAACAGCATTAATCAAATCATTCATACCACATTCATGATTAGTAACAGAAACCAAGCAATCATCATTACATGTTTTGCCAAAAGTAGCAGAATTCGAATTACTTACAGTACGCTTATAGCTAATACTAGAATCAACACGATTCGTTTTATTCAACTCAAACTTAGTGTTCCTAGGGTGGTCTTCTACTCTCTTCCAATGCACATTCTTAGCTTGTGAGGTCCTATCTTGCTTTGTTTTTCCTGGAGGTTTTGACCCGTTTGCTTTAATGTCACTGATTACTCCTGTAAAGGGAATTATGGGAACATTAGTTGATTGGGCTACCTTTTGCATTCCTGAACTAGAAGTGCAAGGATCTGAACTACTTGAAGGCACATTGAAATTCACTTTCTTAATGCTGGTCATAGAATGGTTTATATACTTAGCACTAGGCATGGAACAAGGCATCACAGCTTTATCTTTCGCACCTAAGGATTTAGGACATGTTGCAATTAAACATTCTAACATCTCCTGAGATCGTTTGGGCTGAATGCAAGCAAATCTAATTTCACTATCAAGTGGCTTATTTATGAAGTCCTCTTCTACAATCTCACGGAGACACTCAAGACTATCCTTAAGGCGAGCAAGATAATTATGAAATACAAGTTCGTTATTCCTAAGATGAGGAGGAATTTATTCAACAGTCACAGTATATTTAGAGTCTGCAGATGACTTTGATGCAACATTCTCATTGAAGACAAGTGGCATTTTCCCTTTTTCCTGACTCCTCAGATTCTCAATTTCCTTTTGTAAAGAAGTTATTTTTTCGTTATTCTTGTCACGAGTGATTTTAATTGAATCATATAACTCTTTAAAGTGTCGTTTAACTTTTTCATTTTCTTCTAGAAAACTCTCATTTTCGTTTTGTAAAACATTAACCAAGTTTTGAAGATGAAAAGTTTGAGAACACTGAGAATCTAAAAGAGGAGGCATTTGGGAGCCAGTTACATTGTTCTTTTCACCCTTTAATTGTGAAATTTGGGCTTTCAACTTTCTGATCGTGTTACAATGAGCTCGAATCTGTTCGTCACGTTTGTTTATTTCAAAAACTGCATCAAACTCTGGAACATTTGAGGATGTTTTGATGTTTGAGGTTTTGACATTTTCTTTGAGATGTTGATATTTTAGTTGCAGATCAAAATGTTCAACTTCTAGCTTAGAATGATGTTTTACCAAATTATCGTGATCATCCTGATCAATTTTTTCATTTAGTACTGAGTTTTTGTTTTCAAGCTCAATGACACGATCATGGGAAACTTTCAAAGCAACAGATAATTCATGAAATTGAGATGCAGTAATAGAATACTTAGTCACAATATAAAACACATCTTGAGCAACACAACTCGAAATCAAGTTTTCATTTAAGATATGCAAGTTCTTCCTTTCAACTTCATTATATTTGAGTTCCTGTTCATAATCATTGACCTCAACTATCATTGCATCAAATTCCTTTTCCATTTCTTTAATATCTGAGTTTATTCCTTTTTGAAGACTCTCAAATTGACCTTTTAATTGTTTGAAGAAAGGCATGACCTCAGTTAATAATATTCTTTAGTTTTCTCAAAACCCCTTTCCCCTTCAGTAATCCCAGTGGGTGTGATCCTTTTCTTACACGTTTTCTCAAAATCAACAAATAGTTGATAAACAATATACAGGCTGATTAAGTTCTTGCTATTAGTGGAAATAGTTCTAGGAACTAAATGCATTAGTGTATTTGGAGGATACACAGTAGCTGCAGGGATTTTCCTAATGGGAGTGTTTGTTTCAACAAGTTCTTTAGCTTTTTGCTTATCCATATCTTTCTTCCAAAAAATTTGTTCTAGGGTTAATTGAGTTTGTAAGATATTGGATTTCACATACACATCAAACCATGATACAAAGTAGGCGTACAAGAAGTTTTAGAGAGAGAAAGTTAGAGGTTTGGGAACTTTAGTGAGAGAAAGAAAAATCTTATTATGAGCTCCAACTCTCTACCTTGGAAGGTAGAGAGTATTTATAGTCTTACAATAAAACGCCACACAACGGGCTGTGGATCAGGCATACAGTGGGCAAAGACCCGTCCGTCCTCCACGGTGTTACTTAACTAAATACTACTTAACATAAAAGAACTATGACTACGAGCTTTCTAACGATTATATATACTTGAGGTTACCGACTCTTTAATACCTGGAATTTGTAATTCCTAACAATCTCCCCCTAAGGGAGGTCACCTCAAACATATACTAAAAATACATTGAATACAATCAGTTATTACATTAACAATTGTTCTTGCATTCTTGATGTAGTACTTTGCTCCGAAGCTCGTAGTCATTGATTCCACTCATTGCATGTTTGGTTAATCCAAGTGGAGGTCTTTTTACTGATCCATGTGATAATAATTTTGAGCCAGCTTTTGAGATCATCAGCTAATAAAAATCTCTGAGACATCCATTGTGGTGTTGGTATTATGTGATGTTGTGACTTTCGGACCGACATGCTCACATTCTGGATCATGATATCTTCTCATCAGAGTAACGGAAGCTTTCGTTGATTCATGATATTGGCAGCAGCGTAGCAGAAGCATGGAGTGAAAATATCAGAGTCATTGATGCACTAATCATGATTTCTTTTGAGATGAATGTGTTAAGTGAGCATGCGGCTATGGATGGACCGCTTCATTCTAATCAGCTGCAAACGTCGGGTGTACCTGCATAAAACAGTTAGCAATAAAGCGCACGAAAGTGTCTTTGATCACTTTCGTTGAATTGAGGTACACGGCCCACGGTTCCCCGTTGAACAGTACAAGTACTGCCTGTGATCAGGTATAATTCCGAAGAATTTCCTTGACAGGGTTTCGCAGCTGCTCTAGCTGTTCTCAAACCGGAACATCTCAAAGAAGACAACACGGAGTGAGTGAACCAGCGAAGTAGAAATTCACTGATTGATGAAAAGAGATTTGAAAGACAATCGTGTATTGCTCAATAGAAATTGTTTTTGCAATACAACGAAGGTTTTAATGAAAATCAATTATCAATCATAAAACACCTTTTGATTTGAAATATTCGAACACGGTCAATGTGCTAAAGAAAAGAGTTTTTAAGCACAATGTCCGGTTTTTCAAAGGTATCCGTCAATCCATAACCTGAACCAGGATTGATTCAAAAGATTGAATCGCCCCATTGTTTCTGTTCAGTTGTCACATGGTTGATCTATTAAATAGATCTCACATGCCACCCACTAGGAGCTTATTTGATGTTGGCTCCAGAGGGCTTTCCATCTTCATTGTGAATATGTTTGCATATCACTCAGATGTTCTAACAATACCTCAAGGATAATGCGTAGGACTCAAGATATAATCTCTCTTTCCACATTGTATGAAACAGAGAGTCTTCATTGAAAGTGTCTTAATGAGATTTATTGATGATCTCGTGGCTCTAGACTCAATTAGTGCATATTTGGATCCTGTATCGGAGACTAGGGAGAGAGTCTCCTTCTTCAATATCAACAATCTCTAAGATAAAGTCGATAGATAATGTAGGTTCCCCGTGAGAATGAAACAAGCCCTTTTAAGAGGAACTTGAGTGGTTTGGGAAGAATGAAGTGTAGTGCGTCACTGGGTCCATGACGTCTTGTCTTCAATACCGGTGTTACCTTGGTAACCGCCAGTAGCAAATGAATTGAACCCGGTTTCTGCCCTAAGGTTGAATCAATGGAGGGCTATTTGTTTTCACCCTTTTCTCATTCAATTCTTTTTAATTCTTCAACCCCTTCAGTGCTTACCGATACTTCATAGCTAAAACCTTGTTGGGTTTATTCCAGTACTAGCTCAGTCTCAGTCCGCACTCTTCCCATATCTCATTTTTCTCCTTTTATCATCATACCTAAGAACTCAACCCTAACTAGAGGATAGTCCCTGGGTAGATCCCTCCGGTTCTGGCGGATCATGGGAACAAATACCTAACCTTATCATCCTTATATCACCGTACATAAAGTAAATTTGGTCGGTCTATTTGGTATTGTTCATCTGCCATTTGAACTAATTGAAAACCATTTGAAAATCAATCCAGATACTTGTGATATATTATCAAGACATTTTGTACCATTTTCTAAAAGATATCAACCTCACTTCCCTGATCAAATCAAGTAGATAAAGCATTTTGGGGAAGGATGAGATTTTCATAATTTTGCTCCCCCTCAATATGTGCCTCGAGATTTGAAAAGAGTTTTGCACATACTAGAGGGAACCTGCACATTGATATAAGTGATCACGTTTCAAATCATAGGTTTAAGATAGATGCTCCCCCTCAACATGTGCATGGAAAATTTGAAATCGTTTGTCACATGTGGGAAGGAGAGCTTGTACATTCTTATAAAACCATTTACCGAATTATCAGTTTAAATCCAATTTAAATCACACATTCTCCCCCGATCACAATTATCAAATCATTTGATCATTTGAGATTTGTGATCTCTTATGGATTTAAATTGATTTTGAAAGCTTTTAAGGAGAATTGTGACTTGATTATGAAAGCGTTTTAACTGATAAGGATCAGATTTTAAGACTTTAAACTCCATTGATAAAACATGCATGAATATCTTTTGAAAAACCAATTGAATGACAAATAACTTTTTAATTTAATTGAAATCATTCTCCCCCTCAATCAATGACATAGGTTGTTGATTGAGAGATAGATATTTTGACAAATAAGAACAGATGATTACTAAAAATAGAGTCCGTGTTATTTTTCAAAGCAGTTAGTTTTCAACAGATAAATGTTTATAGAATCAGAGCATGGAATTTTGAAAACATGAAAAAGTATGGCTCTGTTCTTTCTTTGAAAAGTGGGTTACTGCCTGAAATGACAATAAACCATTTTTTTCTCTTTCTCTCAAAAATAATTTTTTTATTTTTTTATTATTTTTTTTTTATTTTATTTTTATTTTTTTTTAAGAATTCGAACAACATCTAAAGTCTCGTGTCATTGTTTAAATGACAGCACAAACACCGTAGATATAGTCGAACCGGGAAAGGAAAAAAAACATAACAAATTGACAATATTTTTTGAAGATTTTTTCGAATTTTTCAGATTTTTTATGGATTTTGAAGGTTTTATATTTTTCTATTTGATTTGTGAGGGTTTTATAATTTTGTATTTTGTTTTTCGAATAGATATATACAAGAGATAGATGAAGATAGACCTTTACTCCTCGTCTTCCTCCTAAAGACATTTGAGTGTATATGGTTGAAGGCTTTTCAAGCCAAGACGTGGAAGAATAAACTCAAAACGTTCTCTTGGAAGAGCTTTGGTGAAGATGTCTGCTAACTGGTATTCAGACCTCACAAAATAGAGTTCCACCACACCTTTTTCCACTTGTTCCCTGATGAAATGATGTCGAATGTCGATATGCTTAGCTCTTGAGTGTTGAACGTTATTGCATGAAAGAGCAATAGCACTTTTATTATCACAGTACAAAGGGATTTTGTTGAATACAAAGCCATAGTCAGATAATTGGGATCTCATCCATAGGATTTGAGCACAACACGATGACATGGCTATGTATTCAGCCTCTGTAGAGGAAAGAGAAGTGCTTATTTGCTTCTTTGAAGACCAGCTCACAAGCTTATCACCCAAAAACTGAGCACCTCCAGACGTACTTCGACGAGTATCTTGACATCCTGCATGATCAGCATCTGCATAGGCTGTTAGTGACATACCGGTGTCCTTCGGGTACCAAAGTCCCATATTGATGGTTCCTTGGAGATACCGAAAGACCCGTTTAACTGCTTTAAGGTGCTTTTTAGGAGGCTTAGCCTGGTATCTAGCACACATGCAAACAGCGAACAAGATGTCTGGTCTACTAGCTGTGAGGTACATCAGGGATCCAATCATACTATGATATTTTGTTTGGTCTACCATGATCCCTAAGAGGTCCTCATCTAGTTTGGTTTGATCAATCATGGGAGTGTCAACAGGGTCACTTGAATCAAATCCAAATTTCTTTAAGATCTCAGTAGCATATTTAGATTGATTTATGAAAATGCCTCCGGGACTTTGTGAAATTTGTAATCCCAAGAAAAATGACATTTGTCCCATCATTGACATTTGAAATTTTGAACTCATTTCATTTGAAAAACGATCACACTCATTGGGGTCAGTCGAGGCAAAGATGATATCATCAACATAAATTTGAACGTGAATTAAATGTATGCCTGACTTCCTGGTGAACAATGTTGGATCAACTGCTCCTTTGCTAAATCCGGTAGATAGAAGAAACTTTGATAGTGTATCATACCATGCCCTTGGAGCTTGCTTTAAACCGTAAAGAGCCTTCTTCAAACGATAAACGTGAGTAGGATGCTCTTGATTCACAAATCCTTCCGGTTGGCTGACGTAGACGACTTCTTTAAGATCTCCGTTCAGAAATGTCGTCTTTACATCCATCTGATAGACTACCATGTTCTTACTAGCAGCATTAGCCAAAAAGATTCTGATTGCCTCGATTCGAGCAACAGGAGCAAAAGATTCTTCAAAGTCAATACCCTCCTCTTGACGGTATCCTTTAGCAACTAATCGAGCCTTGTTCTTCAACACATCACCATGCTCATCAAGTTTCACTTTGAAGATCCATTTTAGAGCAATAATCATAGCACAATCTGGAGCAGGTACTAACTCCCATGCATCAAGTCGATCAAACTCATGAATTTCATCTTGCATGGCATTGAACCAGCTATCTTCATTCATGGCGGTTTTAACATCTTTTGGTTTGATCTTAGAGAGTACGGAGTTGAAGAAGCACCATAAGGCATCGGTTGCAAGTTGTTTCCGTGTGGATACTGGACGTGAGGGATTTCCAATGATGTTGTCTAATGGATGATCATGAGTCCATTTTCTGAGGTATTCATGTGGTAGTTGTTGAGGGACTGAAGTAGCAGAGTCGATGTCTCCTGAAGAAGATGGTTCTGATGAAGATATGTTTTCAAATGGAGCATCTTCAGGAGTAGCAAAGGGATTAACTTCATCATTGATGCCAGACAAATTTCCATGATGTACATTTGAAGAATGATGATTTGTTGATGAGACTGAAGGATCAGCAGCATGCGCTTCTTGACTTAATGATATTGAGACTGAAGGATTGACTTTATTCACAGGAATATGAGCAGCCTCTGTTGTAGGAATCGACACCTCATTAGTGCTTGGCTCATAAAGTTCATCAAACATAGGATCAAACAATTTCTTTAAATCATCTTCAGATGGAGGTACATATGGAGTTGCTGGAGAAGAATTAGGTACAAGGGATGAACCAATGGGACTGTTTTGAAGATCAGGTCCTGTACTGGATTGTCCAGGAGCCATTTGACCGGTCAGCTCATCGAACGTAACGTGAATTGTTTCTATGATATTACGGGTTCTCTTGTTGTAGATTCGGTAACCCTTCTAGTTTGGCGCATAACCAACAAAAACTCCAATATCTGCCTTTGCTCTTAATTTACCTAAATCTTGACTGTCATTTGTTGGATAGCACAAAGCTCCAAACACACGAAGGTAGGAGAGATCAGGTTTTTGTTTATGAACAAGTTCATATGGAGTTTTTCCATGAGAGGTGTGTATAAGGGAACGATTTTGGGTCTAGCATGCAGTGGCAATGGCTTCACCCCATAAAAACATTGGAACCTTCGAATAAATAAGCATTGTTCTTGCGGCTTCTACAAGAGTTCGATTTCGTCTTTCAACTACACCGTTCTGTTGAGGAGTTCGTGGAACACTTCTTTGATGACAGATTCCAACACTTTCATAAAACTGAATTAAGTCTTTGTTGACAAACTCTGTGCCATTGTCTGTTCGAACAATTCTGACTGTATTATTGAGTCGAACCTGAAGCTGTTTGATTAGTTTGATTATGACATCTGGAGTTTCATCCTTTGTCCTCAAAAACTTTACCCAAGTAAATCGAGAGTAGTCATCAACAACTACTAGAATGTATTTCTTCCCATTTATCGTTTGCACTCTCATTGGTCCGCACATATCCATATGAAGGGTATGAAGAACTTCCATTACAAAATTTGTGGGTTTTGGTTTGTGGGCATATTTCGTGCTTTTACCCAATTGGCAAGCTGAACAAAGATGATATTTTTCATATTTTAATCTGGGTAAGCCTCTGACAAGATCCTTTCTGGAAAGGTTGTTTATGGTGCCGAAGTTCAAGTGATTGAGACGACGATGCCATAACCAAGACTTTGTTTTAGAAGCCTTTGATAGCAAGCAGATTGGAGAGGACTTCATCATGTCATCGATAGAGATGGTGTATAGGATAGAACCTCGAGTACCTCTTAATAATTCTACACCATCAAGTTCTCTAACGAAGCAAGTATGTTTTCAAAAAGCCACTTCTAGATCGGAATCACAAAATTGACCAACAGAGAACAGATTGTGACCAAGACCTTCCACATAATATACCCATAAACTTGAAATCTTGTGAGAAGAACTCAAATAGCCCAAATTGAATCATGTGAGAATCAATTGCTACAGAAACACTCTCTAACTATCTTTATCAACCCATATGTAGACAATTTGAAGTGACCACTGATGAAGAAAACCTGATATACCAAACTTGAAACTGAAGAAGAATTCCCAGCATTTGCATCTTAAGCTTGCACTAATGTTGGAAGAACAGTGTCTAGAATTTATGCTTCAAGCAAATCTCTAACTACTCAATACTCAACCAAAGTATGAGACTTTAACACCTCTTGCGATTATCCACAACGTCATATTCGTGTGTCACTGAGTAAAACTACGTAACTCCTTAAAGTGATAGTTAACCAGATTTTCAACCATCCATCCCGACAGCTGGTAACTAGATAAACCAAGTCTTCAACTTAAAATTCTTATACCCGAGCAAGTTATCAAATAAGAACACGCCTTTGAAATTTAACTTCAATCTCAAATAAGTGATAATTGATTAACTCCGAAGTAATCAGCTTGTGTCAAATGCCCAACACGTGAATAAACGTACAACCGGATGTACGTCGATCCACTGAATGAACTAGAACAAATGATTTCTCGACATTAATGCATTCTTCCTAAAGGTATACATGTAGAGACTGATCTGGAAGATTCACCAATAATGTTTTTAAGCAGATGAGGAAGTCATTTTCCTTAATGTTCATGTAGTTGATTTACAGAGTGCACATTTAGGAAAGAACAATGAAACAATGATCCGTGAATATTTGGCAAAGGAATACCAAAGAGCGGATCACTATTCATGAGTGCAACTGCAATGATAGTCTTTAACAACGCCTTGAAGAATAACTAGAGATTAGGCTTCTTGAATAGTCTGAGTTGTACTTCTTAGATGATCAGCATTCGCTAGCGGTTGGAAATACTCATCAAACATATTGAAACAATTAATCCCAAACAATAAATCCAATAAATCCCATTTATCCTTAGTAAGTGAAACATTAGGCGTTGAAGGAGAGTCATACGACCATAGTTCAAGCATCCATCAACATGTAGTATAAGCACTCTTCTCCCCCTCAAAAATTGCATCCGAAGTTGCCATTTTTGATTTGAGCAAGTGAATAAGAATATACACCAAAGAACGTAGATCCACTTGAGGGTTGAAAGAGCGAGGGAAAAACATGAAGCTTGTTGATGAAGAATGTCGATGAGAATGGTCATAAAAATGAAGATTTCTCTTCTTTCGAAGATAAAGCGCACTGAAGCGTACACCTTTCTTTTCTGTGAAGAACGGGGCCTGAAGTGTTATCTGCAGACGCCATAATGATGAAGTACGAGGCCTGAACTGATGTGAACAGACGTCATTGCTGATTGAATATCAATGTTGAGTAACTTGAACCCGTGAGTTATGAGATATCAATCCTTTTGTTATCCATACTTTAAGCCAGTCCATGTATTGAAGGATCGAAATATCTGCAACTGGGTAAGGACTACATGCACTAATATTACAAACTTGATTGCATATATTTTGGTTAGTGACATCAGTATCCAAACCCTTTGGGGTTTCACGGTCAACATTGAGATTGCCATCGGTAAACATCTTTCCGGTAGGAATCCACTTAAGTCCAGCATTCTTAAACATTCTACCAGACGGTATCCAATTATGGCAAGGTCTAGGATTGTTAAGCTTCTTATGCACAGTGGAAGACTTATCGATATTCCTAGACTCCAAAGATTTAGCAGTTGGTATCCATCTAGGTGAAGATTTAGGTATGTTTTGCTTCTTATGCACAGAAGATGACTTACTGAAAGTCCTAGACTTAACAGGTAGAACCTTTGCATGAGCATTTACATTCTTCAAGGATTTTGTAAAACAGTTATCATGATTTGCATTAAAGATACATTTCAGACAATTCGAGCAGACAGCTTGTTTGGATTCAAAAATAGATCTAGATTTCCTAGAGTGATCTGCTATGGGAATAACTTTAATTGAAATGCAACTACTCTTAGATCCAAGCCTATCCCTAGTTTTTAATTTAGTGTTCCTAGGTAATGGTTTACTACTACTAGCAGTGCCTTGAAATCTCGAAGTATTCATTACCCTAGGTTTTGCACCTAAAATTCCGTCTTTTTGAATCTGTGCCTTCTTTCTAGCCATTTCTAGATAAGAGTTCTTATACAAATCATTCACAACATTTTTCCTAGGCAAGTAAGGTGAAGTGACTGGTTTTGTCAAAACTTGTTTTGCGTCAACTTGGGAGGCAAACCGCGTTTTTGAAAATTTTGGTCGTTCAGATCTAAACGCATTCGGTTGTCTAATAACTGGTTTCCCCAAGATTGATGGTTTTGCAAACTTAGTGTTCACACTATTCCCTGTTGTTTTTCTGAGCTCATTTTTTAAGGCAACAATTGCGAAACTCTTTTCCTGAAGTTGAGCTTTGAGATCATCAATTTTGGCTATCAAAGAGTTTGTTTGTTCCAAAGACTTAGTTCTAGTATCATTGACAGAGTCACTTGGGTCTATGTGATGCTTTCTCAAAGACTCATTTTCCTTAAGTAATTTAGCCACATAAATTGACAGTTCATTATTTCTTGTTATAATAGCATCAATGTCTTGTGTAGTCTTGACTAAATTACTTTTCTCATGCATACCAGAAATATGTTTCTTCAAATTGTTGATAGTCGAGTTTTTGTCCTGAAGCTGAGCTTTTAAATCATTTATTTCAAAAAACTCACGAAATTCAGGGAATTCCGGATTGTTACAAGGTTTCACAGTTTGAAAACTTTCTTCTTTTCTTTGGATTGCAATTTCAAGTGAAATGCAGTGTTTTTCAAGTTCTGAGAATTTATTTGAAAGTTTATCAAAAATTTTCTTATCAACCATATCATTAGTTTTGAAACACTTTATCTCAGAATCAGCTTCAGTTACAGAACATGTATCAAGAACATGTTCTGTGATGTGATCAGTTTGCTCAAGAGTATTTTCAGATGTATTATGTTGAACAGTTAAGGGTACCTCATCACTTGACACATGTTCAATTTCTGGTCTGATATCTGCATCCACATCATGTGTAACAAAAGTCACTGAACCGCTGGCTGTTTCAAGCTTATCTGTCTCTGAGCCTCTGTATTCAGTGTCAACTGATCCAACATCTGGTGCCATACCGGTCTCAACAAAACAATTTATTGATTGTACCCGAGATTCATTCGCCTTTCTGATCACAACATCCACTTCTTGTGTGACGAGGTTACTGAGCAGCTGGTTACATCATTCTTTGTTGTTTCTGATATTCTGCATTCAGCAACACCCGACCTTTCTGATACATTACCCGACTTATCACAAATATCTCTCAACTGTACCCGACTCTCATCTACTTTTGCATCATTCTGAGTAACTTCCTCAATATACTTCTCCACATTATCCATGAGATGGATAAGTGTCTCCGTGAACACGCTAATTTCCATTCCAGTGTGTCTCTTGAAGGACATTTCAGTCATGTCTTGATCATAATCAGATGTGAATTCCCTTCTAATGAATGACTGAAAGTGTTTGTAGATCACTTGAAGTGCAGCGCTGGAACTATCCTTATGAACCTTCTCTTTGTCAAGTTGTAGCTCCAATTGCTCTAGGTTTAACAGCAGAGTTCCTGTTAATGTGGATAAGTCCTGACGGAAGAGGGCAATACATGTTCGTTCCATTGATGTGGGTAGAAGTAACATGAGGTGAGAGTGAAGTTGTTGATAAGGTTCAATGCTGCTTTCCTTTTGCATGGCATTATGTAGCATTAGCAGGTGCAATTCATTCTCATTGTACTTAGAACATGAAGATATCACATCCTCATTGTTTAATTCAAACATCTTTAGTCGTTCTGTGTAGCAATCATTATCATTATTGTCAACAGCATCATACAATTTAAGCACTTCTGAAATCACTAGGTCAGTAGAGTAAGACATGATGTGGTAGAATGCACGGGATTTTACAAGTCTATGATTTAAACCGAGAAATAGAATATTTCGCGAGATTTTTCTAAAATCAAGACCAAACCGTTAAGAAATGACCAATGGAATGTGTTAAGATGACTGATGGATCGACACAATGATAGAAGATTGTATGATAGGACTTTAGATTGTTCGTAGGAAAAGCTAAAATATTGTTTGGTTGAGATTTGGATTGGTTGATGCACGTTTTTACAGAGAATTTTTAGGTCTAAAAACTTAAAACCTCAATAACTTCCTTTCGGAGGGGATTTGGGCCTAGAAAAATTCGTTTCATGACTTCATGGTGAAACCTCACAATATTCAGCCTGTTCCGCTCGTTTTGACAGGTATTTCGCTGAAAACGGAGTTACGGATCAAAAGTTATGGCCGTTTGAAGTTTTGACGTAAAAAGTCAACTTTGGTCAAACCTCTTCTTTGTAAAAGTCAACCAAGTCGCTATAACCCTTGAACCAAGTCGCTAAGCACCAAGTCGCTAAGTAGCAACTCGCTAAATCACCAAATCGCTAAGCACCAAGTCGCTACACAGTCAAGTCGCTAAAGAGCAACTCGCTAAATCACCAAATCGCTAAGAACCAAGTCGCTACACAGTCAAGTCGCTAAACAGCAACTCGCTAAGGTCCAAGTCGCTAAGAATACTAAGTCGCTAACAATTTGCACCACAACTCGCTAACACTTTCTGAAACAAGTCGCTAACCTCACTAAGTCGCTAGCCGTAGTGGAGAATCCACTAACTTGTACTATTTGTCGGCTTGTCTCAAAAGACAAGTTGCTAGGACCAAGTCGCTACCACTTAAACTGCAACTCGCTACCAACTTACAAAGCAAGTCGCTACCAAGAATAACTTATCCGCGGCTTAAGTCGCTAGCAAGAAAAACACATAAACACCATTTTTCAATCCAAAAACAACCCAACCACGATGATTCAAGCTTAACAAATCAAAACCCAAGCACATACAATGATTCTAAACACAAAACTACACTCAAGTTTCAAACTTTAACACTAGAAATCACCCAAATGATGCAAAAACCACTAAACTTTTTCAAACTCAAAAACCACCTAAAAACCACTAGAAATCCAAAGATATGTAAGAGATGATCTAACCATGACTCTTGATACCAATTGTAAGATATTGGATTTCACATACACATCAAACCATGATACAAAGTAGGCGTACAAGAAGTTTTAGAGAGAGAAAGTTAGAGGTTTGGGAACTTTAGTGAGAGAAAGAAAAATCTTATTATGAGCTCCAACTCTCTACCTTGGAAGGTAGAGAGTATTTATAGTCTTACAATAAAACGCCACACAACGGGCTGTGGATCAGGCATACAGTGGGTAAAGACCCGTCCGTCCTCCACGGTGTTACTTAACTAAATACTACTTAACATAAAAGAACTACGACTACGAGCTTTCTAACGATTATATATACTTGAGGTGACCGACTCTTTAATATCTGGAATTTCTAATTCCTAACAGAGTTTGAGGCTTAAACATGTTCATGGAGATCAAATTTTCTTTAGTGTAATCATGGGGTTTGAACGTTATGTTTTGCTTTTTACACTCAGGATCTTTAAGCTTCTTATCCATTTTCTCTCTATTGACTTCTTCAAATTTCATATCTTCCTCGGTGCACTTAGTGCAACTAGGTTTATGCCTAGGCTTAAGGTTTGCATTAACATCATATATTACCTTCTGAGCCTCTCTAGCTATTTTACCATACTTAGGATTGGGTTTCTCAACGAGGGGAATACTATTCTTATCGCTTAAGACTCTATGCTTAGTGATCATGTGAGCAGTCTGAATGGTATTCCCTTGCACGTACAACTTATTTTCAAGCTTGTTTTTCAAAGTTTTTAGATTGGAAAAATCATTCAAAAGTTTTGATTCCTTAGCATTAAATTCTTGTTTAAGCACTTTAACATTATCTTGAAGTTCTTGCTTTTGCTTAACAGTTTTAGAAAGCTTTTCTTGTAAGGAATTTAACTCTTGTTTTAACACTTCTCTAAAATTACTTTTTCTAATGATTGTACGCATTTGGTCATCCATTTCCTGCTCATGGCTAGTTAACTCAAACTTAACACGTTGTTCATAAATAGCAACTTGTTCTTTATAGGTGTTCAGTTCAGAGATAACAGAATCATCAGGGGCACAAGCAGTGTATTCATCAAAAACATAATCATCATTAACTGCAGAAGATACATCACTTGGCACAATCTCACTTTCACTTTGTGTCACATATTGATCATATGGGACAATATTACTATTACCCTCATTATCAATATCTGATTCGTAAGTTTCAAGAGTTTGTACTTTGTTATGTATCTTATGCTCATCCACCTCATCGTATAGTTTTAATACCTCTCAAATGATTGATTCTTTGGATGGACCAGCCTGTTGTGGTGATGAGACCTTTGGAGAGACCATAGGTGAGATGCTAGCCATGAAGATTGTCTGGGCAGTAGCTTCATCATCGACATCAGAGTCAAATGCATCACAGTCTGTGACTTGAAAGGCATTTTGATGATTGTGACCTATTTCCTGAATTGGCTGCTCATCCACATCAGCATCATATGTCTTAGCATTCCCTTCTGCAAGAAACAACAACTCCTCTTCATTTAAAGCTGCTCCATTATCCTGAGCTTGCACAAGCAACATCTTGTCTCTAAAGTATTCCGCATTTTGTGGACGTTTTGGAGATGTACAGTTCCTTGCAATATGTCCCTCACCACCACAGTTGTAGCATTTGATTGGCTTTGCTTGCCCTTGATTGGCATTTCTTCCACGATTTTGATTAGCCACATATCCTCCACCTACTCCACCTCTTCCTTGTTCATATTGTCTTCCTTGAACTGGTTGCACCATAACCTTTCCATCTCTGACAATAGCATGATTGTGTAGATTGGATGCAGTCATGATTTCATTGTTAGTGTGAAGATTGTTAGTATGTGGAGTGAGGGTCAAGTTTTGTTTAACCATAAGAGCCAGTTGATTGATGAAGTGTTCCATGACTGCATTAGCATCAGGTTGCTTGAAACTTGGATCGGGAATGAGTTTCTGATTTCCATTTCCAGTAGGTATGACTTGAGAAGCTTTGGTGGTAATTCCAACATTGGTGTAAAAGGCTGTTGAATCATTTGACAAGCTTGTTTCTCCCTGTTTAGATTTGAATTGTTCAAGAATCATTCGTTCAAACATATCATGTCTCTCATTCTGAAGCAGGAAGGCATACAATTGCTCATATTTGGTGTTCTTTAATCCTTTGGTTAGCTTCACAGAGGTGACAAACTTGTGTCATTCAGGATTCATGTTGTTCACAAACTTTGAGTTCAGCTGAATATTTGGCATGGTCATTTTGATATTCCTCATATCATTCACAAGCTTGTGGAATCTCACGTAATATTCATAGACACTTTCTTCCGGTTTCATCTTAAAGTGCTCAAATTCATCATACAGTTGTGATTGTCTTCCTTAGTTAATTCAGAACCCGAGAGAAGCATCTTGACATTATTCCAAACCGCCTTGGCTTCAGTGTTGTGATTGATAAGCTTGTAGATATCTTTTGGAAGACCTTGAAGTATAATGTTTGAAGCCCTGATATCAGCATCGAATCTCTTTTTCTCCTTATCACTGAGCTCATCATACGTTTTTGGTCTGTCCAATTCAAATATCATTGTTCCATCTGCAGCAATATCGAGTATGTCTCTAGTTGTCTCAACTTGATAAGGTCCTTCATCAATTGACTTGAGAATTTTGACTCTATTTTCCTTTCCCATACAATACAACCTAATTCGTTGAGCCCATGAGTCATAGTCAGTTTTGTCAAGCATTGGTGGACGTGTGTCTGAACCAGCTGCTTGAACGTCCTCAGCTACAGTAGAGATTATTTTAGGCACGTTGGTAGACATGTTTACAGATTTCACGGGATTTTATAACTCTATGATTAAACCGGGAAATAGATTCTTTCACGGGATTTTACTAAATCAAGAGAAAACCGTATTAGAAACAAATATCAACCAAGTCGCTATAACCCTTGAACCAAGTCGCTAAGTAGCAACTCGCTAAACCTCAAGTCGCTGTGAATCAAGTCGCTAAGTAGCAACTAGCTAAACCTCAAGTCGCTGTGAATCAAGTCACTAACCACAAGTCGCTAAGGCCCAAGTCACTGAACACAAGTCGCTAAAGCACCAAATCGCTAAGCAGACAAGTCGCTAAAGAGCACCTCACTTAGAACAATAAGGACAAGTCGCTAGGAATAATAGAGACAAGTTGCTACGCCAACCAAGTCGCTAGCCGAAGTGGAACCTCCACTACGTTGTACTGTCTGTCGGCTTGTCTCAATAGACAAGTCGCTAGGCTCAAGTCGCTACTCCTCTAACTATAAGTCGCTGGAAATTAACAAAGTAAATCGCTACCAAGAAAATCACTCCGAGAGCCAAGTCGCTAGGTATAAAACTTTAAGAACAATACTTTTCAATCCAAAACAAGCCCAACCACAGTGATTTAAGCTTTCCAAATCAAAACCCAAGCACTTACAATGATTCTAAACACAAAAGTACACACAAAATTCAAACTTTAACACAAGAAATGATCCAAATGATGCAAAAACCACTAAACTTTTTTAAACCCAAAAACCATGTAAAACCACTAGAAATCCAGGGATATGTAAAAGAGATGATCAAACCATGGCTCTTGATACCATTTGTAACTTATTGAATTTCACAAATACATCAAACCATGGTCATACATAGGCGTATAATATTAGGTTTTAGAGAGATAAATAGTTAGAGGTTTGGGAACTTAGTGAAAGGAAGTGAAAATGTTATCATGACCTCCAACCCTCTACCTTGAGAGGTAGAGGGTATTTATAGTCTTACATAAAACGCCACCTACGGGCTGTGGATCAGGCATACACTGGATAAAGACCCATCCATCCTCCATGGTGTTACTTAACTAAATACTACTTAACATTAAATAACTACGACTACAAGCTTTCTAATGATTACATATACTTGAGGTGACCGACACTTTAATAACTGGATTTACTAAATCCTAACAATTCACCTAGAGTATGGCCTCTTGGCGGGTCAATTGGTGGTGGGTCGATGGGAATTGGGTGATGAGATGGCGGGTTATCACCTTCCATGATGAAAAGTGATGAGGCTACGAACAAAGTCACGAAGAAGGGGGATAGACTACAAGGAAGCTAAAAATGAAAAAAAAAATCTCATTTGATAGGAATCAAGCAAGGGAACCTAAACGAGATAGAAATCTAACTAGCTATTCTATTCCCCGGCAGTGGCGCCAAAAACTTGATGCGTGTATGAAGCGCGTTCGGGGTCAAAAGAACTTCCTTTTCGTCAAGCAAGTTTTTCAACACCCTAGGCAGTGAACCTAATCGTTGTAGTGTAGTATTAGGTAAGCATCGGGTATTGATATCGTTCTCTAGGGGATAGGAATGCTAGCAAAAAATGTACTACGCTAAGGTTGGGGTTGAGGATGATTCTTTTTTATCTTTTATATATTTTTTAGAAAGCTAAGGGTAAAATCTCAAGGAAATTGATTTGGGGGTGGTACTTCTACCGATTACTTCTACTAGTCTAATTATCTAATACTACGGGTAGCTATGTCTTTTTGATTGTGTGCTCGTATGATGATTAAAAATGTGTTTACCTAGATACTATTACTCCCTAGTTATCTTTTATTGTTGGTTGAATTGTCACGTCCTTATTCTTAATGCATTGTGTTTTCTAAGGTCGTAGGGAATGCTTATGCCCTAACTCTTTGAGAATACCTTTAGGTTATTGTCTACGAAGTCCTCTAGATGATTCATAAACTAACTTTAAGGTTATCTTTGGATGTTTAGACTACGAAATCAGCTAAATGATTCATAAACTAATGTTCACAAAGATTACTCAAGCATTTAAACACAACGATATCCTAGTGCACTCCTAAGCCATTTACAATTAAGATAAGAGACAACCAATCAATAATTAATAACTAGGTTTCATAGATCTAAGCAAACACACAAGAAATTTAGCATGACATGTTAAACAAGCAAGCATACACACATTCATTGGAAGACATAATGATACTAATGGATTAAAACACTTACCTTGATGTGTAAAATAGGGTTTAGGACCCTAAGATACTGTCCAAGTCGTACTACAAACGTTTAGGGTTTTTACTCCACAAGTCTACCTCCTAAAATACTAAAAAATCGAATTCTAAATGTAGATTTACACTTGCGATGACGTCGCCTTATAGGTGGGACGCTGTCAGATCGCCATCATTAGGGTTTTCGTCATGGCCAAGGTATCGATGGGACGGCGTCACGTTGTAGTTGTGACGCCGTCGGGCTTCAGCAGGGACGTCGTCTGATTCTGGATCTGGGCCATCTGAGATGAAAAGTCTTAGTGACGCCCTTCCTCTTCAAAGCCTGACGCCGTCAGGTGTTATGAGCAAAAAGTCTACTGAGCTGTCAGGTGCATCTATTATCAAATCTGTAGATGGGGAACGGCGTCGCCCTTTAGTTGGGACGCCGTCAGCTTCAGTTTTAGCAGCTTGAGTGTCTTCGATCTTGACTTTGCCATTTTCTTCATGTATTCACTCCTTTTCTTCCAAATATGCATCATTCCAGCATTTTTCTTCCAAGAGACTTAGAAAGTGGAAAGGAACGAAATTAAGCAATAACTAATAAAAAAGTGGTCGATTAAGGGCTTAAATGACCCGTTAAAAGTGTACGTTTTAAATCCTTATCAGAAGCTGCTCGCACAATGGTAATTTATTCTAGTGCATCGTTATTTTTATGGGCTGATGCTGTTGCCACTGCTTGTTTCACTCAGAACCGATCCCTAATCCATCCAAGATTCAATAAAACCCCTTATGAACTAGTTAACAACAGAAAACCTGATATCTCTTACCTTCACGTGTTTGGCGCTTTGTGTGCTATCCGTCGAACGATAGAGAAGATCTAGGAAAACTGAAAGCTAAAGGTGATATTGGAATCTTCATTGGATACTCTGATAACTCGAGGGCATTCAGGGTGTATAACAGAAGAACTAGGAAGATAATGGAGATGATGAATGTGAATTTTGACAAACTTTCACAAATGGCTTCTGAGAGACTCGCTCTAGAACCCGGGCTTAATCAGTTGGATTCTAATCAAAACAGATTAGGACCCGAACCTAACCCGCAGAATTCTGGACACATTAGTTCATGACTCATACCTCAAAGAGCTCCATCAACTTTTGCTAACACACCTTCAGAAAAAGAATGGGAGAATTTCTTTGAGTTAATGTTCGATGAATACTATGGTTGAACTTCAACAAATGCATTAAACAATCATTCCGCTGCACCCACTCAAAATTATCCACCACCACCAACATAAGATGCATCTACCACAGTCGAAATCAATGCACCAACTCCGTCAACATCATCTACATCAAGTCCAACAACTCCAGCTCTTAAAACCGTTCTACCAACTGTTGATGAGCAAAACCAAAACATATCATTTTAAGAAGAACCTTCACATAACCAAAATGATGCAACATTATATGAAGACGTTTTCGAAAACCCGTTTGCTACGGAATCAGCTGAATCATCTTTAAGCTTACAAGAACAATCTAAATCGCATACGTTAAACCCATGGTATCCCTCTACTCTGAAGTGGACAAAAGACCATCCATTTGAACAAGTTATTGGTGAACCCTCAAGGCCAATTCAGACGAGACGCCAACTTGCCATAGACTACGACTTGTGCATTTACCTTTTCTCAATTAGCAATAAAGAACCGAAGAACATTAGAGAGGCAATGGCAGAAACCGCATGGATAGAAGCGATGCAGGAGGAACTTCTCCAATATCGTCTACATGACTCATGGGATCTAGTTCCAAGACCAACTGATATTCGTGTCATTGATCTCAAATGGTTATGGAAGAACAAAAAGTATGAATAAATAACTGTCATTTGCAACAAAGCTCGTCTTGTGGCCAAAGGATACAAAAAATAAGAAGGAATAGATTTTGAAGAGTCATTCACGTCGGTAGCCAGACTTGACGCAGTCAGGATTTTCTTAGCCTATGCAGCTCACAAAAACATCATGATATATCAAATGGACATCAAGACTACGTTTTTTAATGGAAATCTGAAAGAAGAAGAGTATGTGAGTCAACTAGAAGGCTTCAAAGACATGGAACATCCAGACTACGTCTACAAACTCAAAAAGGAAATCTATGGTTTGAAACAGGCTCTGAGAGCGTGGTATGACGAATTTACCTCTTTCATAATCAAAAACAATTTCACCAAAGGAACTGTTGATCCTACCGTGTTTATACGAAAATACAACAATGACATTTTGATTGTTCAGATTTATGTGGACGACATCATTTTTGGGTCCACTAATCTGAATTTTTCAAAACATTTTGAAAATCTCATGAAAAGCAAATTTGAAATGTCCATGATGGGAGAACTAAATTTTTTTCTTGATTTACAAATACATAAATCCCCTCGTGGAATTTTCATTAATCAATCTAAATATACAATTGA
Organism: Chrysanthemum seticuspe; assembly: GCA_019973895.1. Classification (NCBI taxonomy): domain Eukaryota; kingdom Viridiplantae; phylum Streptophyta; class Magnoliopsida; order Asterales; family Asteraceae; genus Chrysanthemum; species Chrysanthemum seticuspe. The sequence continues at coordinate 54,037,875 of BPTQ01000008.1, forward strand.
GATTTTGAAAAAACATGGAATGGATAATTGTGATTTGGTTGGCACACCAATGGTAACTTCACCAAAAATTAGGGCCGATTTATTTGGTAAACCTATCGATCCGAAGAAATATCAGAGCATGATTGGTTCTCTTATGTGCCTCACTGCTAGTGGACCCAATATTCAATTTGTTGTTTGCTTATTAGCACGGTTTCAGGCAAAGCCTACCGAACTTCACCTCAAAGAGATTAAACGGATCTTTCGGTACCTGAAGACATCCATTCACATGAGAGTTTGGTATCCGAAGGAATCCGGATTTGATCTAATAGCCTTTTCAGATGCGGACCACGCAGGTGATCAAGTTACAGCAAAAAGTACATCAGGAGGAGCATAATTTTTGAGTGAAAAGTTGGTAAGCTGGTCTTCAAAGAAACAATATTTTACTACACTTTCAACCGCTGAAGCTGAGTATGTGCTCTATCTGCGTGTTGTGCTCAAGTTCTATAGATGAGGACACAACTCATAGATTATGGCTTTACTTTCGATAAAATACCTATGTATTGTGACTCGAAAAGTGCCATAGCCATCTCGTGAATCCTGTACATCACTCAAAGACTAAGCACATCCGAGTCCGCTACCACTTCATCAAAGAGCACGTAGAAGAGGGTACTACTGAATTATTTTCTGTGAAGACAGATTACCAGCTCGTTGATCTATTTACTAAAGCCCTTCCAAAAGAACAGTTTGATGATTTAGTTCGACGAATTAGAATGCGAAGCCTAACCCCTGAGGAGTTAGAACGTCTTCTCGAATCTTCTTGAAAATGATTTCCAAAAGCTTCGCTATAAATATTTTTGAAAAACCAAATACAAAATTTGCAAAACCAACAATAGCAAAATATAAAAATATAAAACTTGCAAAAAATTCAAAAACAATATCAAATCAAAAAATCCAAAAATATTCTTCTCACGACATGTCTCTCGTATAATCGATATTCTGTACGTTTCTAGAAATGTCATTCAACAATGATACGGACATGTACAGATGCTTGAGCGAGAGTTCTTTAGATGTTTTCTAAAACATGTCATTTTTTAAAATTTCTTTTACAATGGCTTTCATATACTTCAGTACGAAACCCGGACTTAAAATGATGACTTTTGATTATTTCAAATCAAAACTCGTTTTCTAAAAGAAATATCTAGTGTACACTTCAGTGCATTACATTAAAAACTGGTGAGAAATCATCATCATCTTGAGCACCTTTCAAGATTTTTCAAAGAAAAAGATTTTTCAAAATCTTTTAAAATATTTTGTGCTCAAGATAACTCCCTCCAAAAAACCCTTTATATGCTTTCTTAAAGGGGGAGTATAAAACCAAAATGTTCCAATTTCATGCTAAAATCAAATCCGTTTGTCTCCCCAAAAGATTCTAAAAAATGTTGTTCAATCCGTTGATATCAAAAATATCACGAATATGCTATTTTTGAGGGGGAGAATACGTGATTAAAATGTGATAAAAATGTTCAATGATCGGTGTTTGAATCTCAAAAGAGCTCGACTCAGACGGAACCAATGAATTGACGAGAAATCAAAGTGAGTAAATGTACCATTTAGAGAAACTCGTGATAGACATACACTTTCATGGGTCTAACCTTCTTTTCAAGGAGAGTTTACAACTTCAAGTAAGTTATTAGAGCTAGCTGCCACCTAAAATCTGACAATGGAACTCTTTAGCTAAGCAATGTAACCGTGTCTCGTGGGGAATTGTCTATCATGAGCCGATCAATTCAAAAAGTGCGAACTCTACCTTCACTGTGCAGATTTAAGTTAAAACAATATAAGCACATGTGAAGGAGTAGTATTTTCAGAAAATTCAAAACTCTCAAGGTGTTAACAAAATGTATTTGATAATCATAAACACGTTGAGATATTTTCAAAAAAAAATATTTTATGGCAACATAGGATAGTCATGGAGTTATAAGGTGACTAAGGATAAGAAATTCGTCCTATGATCCGCCAGAGCCCGAGGGATCTACCCAAGAACAATACCCATAGTTAGTATTAGAAGTCCTTAGGTATGATTGAAAAAAGCAGTAATGTGAGAAAGGAGAAAGAAGGGGTGTTAATACAAATAAGCCGTAAAACGTTTATTTATATTTTACTATCTTCTAATGTTTTATCGATAACAAACGTAAAACATTTAAACGAAACAAATAAAATACGTAAATGGTTTGAGCCAATAGTTTTCTAACACACTTACGTTTTCACATAAAACACTAAAACAAGTATAAAAAATTTTATGATTTAGTAATACATATGTACAACAACTAGTGTTTATATATTGGCCAAATATATACATAACTAGTATGAATTATAAATGGGTAAAAACTACAACCCATGGTATTGACCCATACCCATTTGACTAGATGCATTGCATCTATTAGGTACATTGTATCTAATGAAATACCCATGGATCAACCCATAACCCATGACCCATGACCCATAACCAAAATACTCGTGGGCAAAGAGGAGTGTCCCATGGATCCCTAACATTACACTAGATGGATCCCTTGAGGGTGGGATCCGTGGAACAGTAGACATTTTCTCTCTATAAATAGTGAGCCATTTCTTCATTGTTTCTTACCCCTTTCTCACATACTTTCTCTTTGAGTTAAAAACTCTCTAACCCTATATCTAAGTGATCTATGCATGTAGTTTTGTTTTTGTGTGATACTCTAGGTTCCTCTTAAAGGCGAGATCACCACCTTTGAAGTCAAGCAAGCTCAAGTCCATGAGTTGCCATGCTTCCTCATCATTAAGACTATTGAGGTTTTCTTGTTGATGGTTCTTTTCTTTCTCCTAAGAAGTGTAGTGTGGAAGACATTTGTGAAAGATGTCTCAAGTGTCAAGACGAAGACATTAGTGAAGGGTGTCTATCGTTCGTATTATAAGCACTTATGAAGGGAGCTTAGAAGTCGATACTAGAGGCATTAGTGAAGGGTGCCTAGAAGTCAAGACACAAGACATTAGTGAAGGGTGTCTTAAAGATCGAGTCAAAGGCATTAGTGAAAGGTGCCTAAGGTGTACATTCGATATGGTGTGATTCGATGTACAAGATAGATTAGTATTGGGTCAAAGGATAGTGTTATCCTTGTTGATATTATTATAAGGAGTAGATCTCATTTGGGGTTAGGTGATCGGTGTAGTGTTGGGTAGTAGTTCCTCCATTGTACTAGAACTCGGTATCTAGCCTAGTACCGGATAAAGGGTAGGCGACGTTGTGATATGATTGGTTCTCCTTGGTGAAAAGGACCCGGTATCTAGCCTTGTACCGGATAAAGTGTAGGCAACGTTGTGAAGGTTTCTCCAGCATAAGGAGTCGGTGTTGTGTAGTGATTACGAACTCTCGAGTAGGTGACTCGAGGAGTGGAGTAGGGCAAGGAAGGTGTCCTTGTAGCCGAACCACTATAAATACTCGCGTTGTGGTTTTGTGCTTCTTACTCTTTATCTTTTCATTACAAATTTATATTTCTATATGTTTGTTTATCAACATCCAACACACATTCAAATAGATTGACATAAGTCTATCTAAATAGTTTAAAACGAGTTTTAATCGGTAAAACTATTCAACCCCCCCTTCTAGTTTTCCACAATTGGCATCAGAGCTTCATTACCAAGTTTCTTAAAGTATATTGTACTTTAAAAACTTGATACGATCCGTGGTTAATTGAAAACTACAAAGAAGGTTTTTCATAAAAACAAACACCATGTCTTTTAAAACACTTTTTTTGGATGTTGATTAGATGACAACATTTCTTATTTAATATTCATATTAATTAAACTAATCTTCTTTGTCATGTTGCTTAGTTAAAGCTCATACCTACCAAGCCATAGGAATTGCTTGGTAACAAGAATACCTTCCCTAAGAAGATATCTTAAAGGAACCGGAATTGTCTACTGACATTTGTTGTGTCATTTGTAAAGACATTCCTAAGTGCATTAGAGGTATGACTTTCCACTTATCTCTAAATAACATTAGCTTGATAAATAAGTATGCTTACATAGATATTTATATAATTATCTTTTGTGCATATTCATGAATTACATGTAGCTTCATTAGGAAGCTTTTCTTACATACGTGTTACTTTTTCGTCTAAAGTCGAGGTTTATAAAATTTTTGTTTTATCTCATTTAATCCAAAAATCATATCCTTCTAATAATAAAACAAAACACAAATCTCAAAAATTCCTCCTTCCCCATAAAAACCCCTCCGTCGTCCACTCTATCAAATCCTCACTTTGTCAAATCATCCACTTTCAAATAAATTACCTCTCATTCAAAATTTCATATTCCTCATCTCATCTCATCTCAAACCAAAACCAACAAGGTTCGTCATCAACATGGTTTACATTGCCCTCGTACTCATCGTCGTAACACTCAATGCTCTTGTGTTCCCTATGATGAAGTTCTCATATGGAGACATATACTTTGTGTTGTTAATCTACATTAGCGTTATATACACAATTCTTTGTATCATTCTTAGCATTGAAATGAAATATTACTAATACTCTAGTTTATTATCTTAATGTGTTTGTCATTTCTTTTAAATTTTTCGTATCGTTTCATGATACATTAGAAACCATTAATGCATGCTAAAAGAAAATGTAGGCTAATACACATATCTTGGTATAAAACTATAAGATCTAAAAACTTATGTTTTTATCAAAAATCTATCTCTGTTACTACAGATCCGTGTAAGTATACTAGCCGGATCCCTGATAGAAGGGAACCATGGGAACGGTCCTTCTGGATAACAGTTCTTCATGCAAAATAAAAACCGTTTTCTTCCTAAAAGAAATGTTCCACTAGAATGTCAAACATTAAGTGAGTTAAATGTCATTGTTAATAAACATCTTGTAAAAATGTTAGGTAATCATTGTTTCACCCGTAATACGTCACATCCTATTAACTCTTCTTTCCTATAGGTTTCGCTATGTCGCATGAATATGAGTTTGATTTTTCACTCACTAGCGTCTACACTCCTAACATCTCTCTTGAGCCCAACACACCTGGCAATCATGTCTGTGGGTTCAATAATCTCGAAACCCATCATTTCCACGAAGGACGTATTGTCGACACCCCTCTACAATTCGAAGAAGGTATCAATACTTCCTTCCGAGCCATAGGACTAGAATGTCTTCTCAGAATTAATGAGAAATATGTCCAAGGTTTGTATTGGAATTCTTCCGTCAAGTTGAACTCGTTCGTAACGAGGATCGCTCTCTATCTCTTTGGTTTTGGATCAAAAATAAAAAGTTTGTTTTAACCCTTGGGCAATTTGCTCACATCCTCCAAATTCCAAATCATGGACAATGTGCCTTCACTGAAGATTGATCTCTTGATTCTCTCTTCAACTTTCGTGAAGAAAATAGTCTATATTGTTCACACATACCTTCCCCGGAAGATTTGACTCGCATATTATGCGAACCTCGATCCTACTACTCCGATCCAAACATTATCTACACACGGGATATCCGAGAAAAATACAAGGCTCTCTCTCTCATCCTACGTGAAAATGTTTGGAGAGTTAGGGGAAATCAAGAAATCCTTCCCGCTTATTATGCTCACATAATGTATTGTTTGCTAACACAACAACCATACAATCTCGCCTACTTCTTCGCAAGGCCAATTGTAAATCTTCAAGGCTCCAAGAATAAACTAATTCCTTATGGAATGTTCTTGACGCGCCTTTATCATAACATCATGTACTTCCATCCTCAATTTCAAAGTCCGTTGTTCGTACTTGTGAACAAGATGATGGAACCTCTAAACACATCTCTCATGAAGAATTTCTTCATTCCTGAATCGGCAAACACTTTTCAACCATTTGATGATCCTTCTAGCGAAAACGCTCAAGGAACTTAGTCTTCTTTCAAATAGGATCAATCCTTAGTATTCATGCTTTATCAATGTAATGTAATTTCCTTCATGAAATAAAACATCTTACATTTGATTTCTCTACTACATTAGTGTTAGAACCTCTTAGAAAAACACTAGCATTGAAATATGATGCATTGTGCAAACCATTGCATACCTTTTGTAAAGGTTCTGATTAGCAGAGAGACGGATCCTAAAGTTTGTGCTAGACGGATCCCTACTCTTAGGGAACCGTGGGATCCGGCAAACAGAAATGCAACTGCAATCATGAGTTTGGTTCAATAAAGATCAAAGAAAAACTAAATATAATATAAACCATTCTCAACCATTCATTTTTTCATCAAAACAATAAAATAAACTTGCACCTTCATTTTTAAAAACTAAATATCTCACAAACCATTGATCGTTAGACGAAACTAATCATACCGTCACGACAAGCATAAAATTACCTTTAATTTGATATCGAACATCATAAAATTTCAACAAATTTTTTTTCGACTTTTTTGTGGGTTTAGGGTTTACGGTTAGGGTTTAGGTGTTTAGGGTTTATGGGTTTGACTTTTTTGGTTAAGCTAATTAGGGGTTAAGGGTTTGGGTTTTTTACGGTTTAACGGATAGGCTTTAGGTTTTTTTGGTTTAGCGTTTAGGGTTTTAGGGTCTAGGGTTTAGGGTTTTAGGGTTTAGGGGTTAGAGTTTTTTAGGGTTTATGGGTTAGGGTTTTCTTAGGTTTAGGGGTTAGGGTTTTTAGGGTTTACAGGTTGTGTTAACACAAAATAGTATTTTTCAAATTTTCATTTATAGTGTAACAAATCGAAACCCGCAAAAAACGATAAAAAATAAGTTCGTCGAATTTTACAATATTGGATCTTTATAGAAAGATAATTTTATTCTTGTCGCAACGGTATAATTAGTTTTAACTAATTATTAACGGTTTGTGAGATATTTAATTTTTAAATATAAGAGTGAAAGTGAATTTAATTAATTTGATAAAAAAATAAATGGTTGAGAATGATCCATTTGATCTTTAATTTTTATGTGATATTTATTGATCTCACCCCCTGCAATCATTTTATTTCAAAATATGTCTTTAGATCACTTCACACTAAGCTAGACATAGTGCCTTAGGACAAATTGAGTCCTTGTCAAGTTAAGTAAATGGTTCATACTCACGCTTAACTCACTTAGATCACACTCTAAAAGATTGTAGATCTATCGTCTCACCAAAAACTCATTACTCTTCCGCTCTTATACTCATACATGATCTCTCACATGATAATACATCTAGCTTTAGAACTCTTTAAATTTTAGCAAATTGATTATAGTCATCCTTACCTCAAAAAGGGTCAAAATTGATCAAATTCTAGTTTTTCCATCTTAAAGCCTTTAGGATATCCTCCAAAACATTATTCTAAGTTACTATCTGATCTGTAGGATCATTTAGCTCCATTTGACACTCTCAAATCTTTAGTGTCATCTTTGGTCACTCACTGGTACTCATAAAAGTTCCAATTTCTTCCATAAAAGGCAATCATTAGCTACATCACTCATTACCCTTAAGTACTTAAGTACATCTTCATTTAAGACACTTAGATGGACTGAAACACTGAAGAAGAAATAGGCATTAGACCTTACAAACATCATTGTTATCTTTTCTTAACTGCTGATAGACGGATCCCTAGAATTAGCCTAGACGGATCCCTCATGGGAGGGAACCGTGGGATCCGTATGACATATTATGTCAACACTAGCTAAAACAATCATTTCAAGCTCACCTTAATAACTTGGACACTCCATCTCATCTTAATTAAGTCCCTAGATCAATACAATTTTGAAATTAACTCTTGTGCATGCTAATCATCACATTCCAAGAAATCTTAGTGGCGTAAGTCTTGAATGCCCTTTCCAAATCCTTTGCTTTATAAACCATAATGTTAGGACTCTTAAAGTCATCATCTTCATCATTTTCAGCACTTATAAATCTTTACAAAACATCTTGAAAACATCTTATCATGAGGAAAGCTCCAAGTGGTAACTCATCCACCAAAGGACCACCCAAGAAAATGGCTCGTGTTGTACACGAAATTTCTTCAACCAAATCATCTCCGGTCAAATCCACAAATGCAAGGATTTCTCTTCCACCAATCAAACCAATGCCTAAAAGGATAGTTCTTACAAAACTACCTATGCCAAACACCACCATACCTCCTAAACCAAGCAATCCCATTTCCACTAAACCATCACCATTGGTGCCTAGAGCCCTTTCATTCACAACTCCACTCTCATCACCACACCTCTAGAGGATTTTCCTCATAGGCCATCTCATCCTCCTCCACCGGCAACATTCTCCTCATTAGGAGGAATAATGGAACAAAATCAAGGTGTTGAGTCAATACTAGCTCCGGATTTCTTTTCACCATCACCATCAAATAATCCCATTTAGATTATGAGAAATTATCAAAGTCAACCATCCGACCACATGGAAGTTGACACCTCTCTACCACCCCCATCATTCTTGGTCGAGCCATCTTCAAATGCGTCTCCACCAATCCCACCATTGTTTGAGGCTCCTCAACCCGCTTCACTTGATCCTTCGCATCAAGAAATTTCATTTCTTCCACCACCACTACCTAGCCATGACAAAGATTTTTATCATTGTCAACATGTTGAAAGTTTGATACATGAAGTACGGGAAGATCAACGTTTCATGTTTTATCACCTCCTTAAACGTTTCGACGAGATTAAACCTAAACAAACTTGAGCTAGAGGATTTTAGTGGTGTCCTAGTATCAAGCGTTACTTAGATAAATCTAGTAATTCCAAGTCATGTATCGTTCATTTTCTTAGTTTTTAGAGTCATGTATATCATATCTCTAGTTTTATTAAATGAAATTACATGATACTTGCTATATTTTTGAGTATATGATTATGTTGTATAATACATATCTCACTTTGATGTTAACATTATTTCTTATATCACCATTGCTAAATCTAGTCATCAGACAGACGGATCCCTGATATTTTCCTAGACGGATCCCCCCAAGGAGGGAAACGTGGGATCCATGCAACAGAAAACTAGTTTTCTACTAACTTGAGTCATATTTGGAGGAAATTATGCATTATATACTTGTTTTTCTAACCTTTGTTTTGTAGTTGTTCAATTTACACATGAAGACTTTGACACTCTAAAGTTAGGGGGAGCTTTGTGTCAAACATTACATTGCAAGATCATTTGCAATATTAGGATTACACTTCATGACATCCCCTTGCAAAGTTGCAATTATCTAGGGGGAGCATTATCGTTGCTAAGACGAAACCATGTGCAAACTTAGTTGCAATATATTAGCTTAGTAGTTTTTATTTACTTGACGCCCTCACAAAGGGATGGACTCGTCAAGGGGGAGTTAAGACGAGATCTTTTCCCATTACTTGCTCTCTAATTTTTCTTTTCACATGTTTTTCTTAAAACAATGAGTTAGTTTCTTTTCGAAGCTCTTTTTGTTTCGACAAAAAGGGGGAGAAGAAAGTAAAAACTACAAATTCAAACTTTTACAAATTTTAGTTTTTTCCTTAAAATAATTTTATGTTTTGTCATCAACAAAAAGGGGGAGATTGTTAATTCAAATAAGCCGTAAAAACGTTTATTTATATTTTACTATCTTCTAATGTTTTGTCGATAACAAACGTAAAATCATTTTAACGAAAAAAATAAAATACGTAAATGGTTTGAGCCAATAGTTTTCTAACACACTTACATTTTCACATAAAACACTAAAACAAGTATAAGTGATTTTATGATTTAGTAATGCATATGTACAACAACTAGTGTTTACATATTGGGCAAATATATTGTTAGGAATTAGAAAATTCCATAAAGAAGAGTCGGTCACCCCAAATATTATCTAGCATAAGTTAGCTCGTAGACTTTTCGTTATTTACGTTATTATGTAGTTAATTAGTTAGTCAGTAGCGTAAAATATTTTAGTGCAACACCGTGGAGGAAGGACGGGTCTTTACCCACTGTATCCCTGATCCACAGGCCGATAGGAGGTCGTTATGTTTGTAAGTATAAATACCCCTTCCATGGATGGAAGGGGTGGCGCTTCATTTCAATCTAACCTTTCCTTTGTTTAAACCTCTAGCAAGAACACCCTCTCTCTCTCTACTTTCTCTCTCTAAAATGTTTAACATGCATTTTGATCATCCAAGACCACCCGAATCATCAAACACAATAAATATAACGATCCTACAATTGGTATCAAGAGCCAAGGTTTTTGTGTTGTGTTGATTTAGTGTGGTTTTCGATATATGTTCATACTGTTTTTGTGATACCGTTATGAGTCCGAAAATTTTCTTTTTCCTATCTTGGTGGATAACAGTTTTACACATGTGTTACTTGGTCAATGTCCAATATATTATTTACTTCTGATTTGTGTCAAGCGTTTGTCCAAACAACATCTTGTAACTCGTTATGTATTTGTTTTTGGTACCAAATATGTGTTAATATATTGGTCAGTTCCCTATGGTCAACTGGTAATTTTTCTTGGTCATATTTATGGGTCTAAAATGCAGTCTGGGTCATTTTTTTTCTTTTCTGGGTTTAAGTATGAAAATCTTCTTCCCAGCGAGTTACCATGTTTTTGATAGTGACTTGTGACTTATAAATCCTAGCGACTTGTATTTACAAGGTGTAGTGACTTGCTCTAATATCTGGTGGCGGTTTGACTTTTGAGTCAAACTAGTAGCGAGTTGTACAAAACCACCAGCGACTTGACTAAAAAAACTTTGCTAGCGACTTGAAAATTTTTGACCTAGCGACTTGTTACTTAACAAGTCGTAGCGACTTGCTTTGGAAAAATGGGTAGCGACTTGTTTAGTTCGATGACCTAGCGACTTATATTGATAAGTTAGCGACTTGACTTGTTTTTTAATGCTAGCGAGTTGTGTTATTGATGAAGTAGCGACTTGACAGAGAAAAGATGAAGTAAGAAATGACCATGACTCACTCGACCACATTCAACCAAATACCAACTCATCACAAGTCCAAACCAATGACAAAAGGACCATGTCGACTGTTATGTGAGATAAGCCGACTCAAATTCAACCTCAATCAAACCCTTCTCTATTCTAATCCCTCAACCAAATCTAACAAAATCACTCTAACCTAGACTCGAAACTGAGATGAAAGAATTAATACATGATCTCAGCACATCTTTCGATATATTCAAGGACACATCAAGTAAATCGAAGGTCTAACGAAAGAAGGTTTACATCATCGATCAATTTTTGAAGATTTACTTCACTATATATCCGAACACAAAGATAAGTTTATAACAACTATGTTATACCTTTTTCTTTAGCTCGTTCAAAGACCAATATCAACAATAAAATCATGAAAAGAAAACCTACCCGCGACCTTTATCAAAAGATCTTTAAGTCGTGTCCTTCACCGTAAAACCAACCCTGTGGCGTTGATTTCGTCCCTCTGCCATCCCTGTGGCGAGGATTTGACTAATCAAACTCATGAAAAAATTGGAAGGATTTACATGTTTGCTTTCGGATTTACTGGTGAAAGGAGAGTTTTGATTTTCAGGAAGTTGGGAGGCGTATGTTTTTTAGAGAACATGGTTTTGATAGTGGCGGATGTGTTTTTATCAATTGGGATTAGAGTTTGAAGGAGTAAGTGAGTTCATGTGATGATGGAGGCGACTGATGTTGTGTGTTTAGGGTTTGTTGAGGCTGTAAGAGTATTTGGATGAGAGAGGCGCATAAGTGTGAGATTAAGTTTAGAGTTAATGGTGAGAAATATTAGGGTATGACTTCTTTTATAACCGGTTATATCATGTGATGTTGGATCGGGTATATTAGGATCGTGGAACATTTTTTGTGTTTAACTATTATGGGCTTAAGGGGGCTTCAATTTCATTGGGCCGATTACAAGTTTGTTCAAAGGACCCTTCGATCCATCTGTTTCAAAGTATTAAATGGTGGTATCCAAATTTTTCTTCACAATAATTTGGGTTACTTACTAAAATTGTTATCCAAGCTTTATGCAAATTCTTCGGATACAATTTGGATGTGGAACTGTTTTCAAATTTGGATACAATTCATTATACAAATTTTTATGGAAGTAGAACTATTCTCATGAACTGGAGAGATTGTCTCTATGGGCCGCATTTTGTGAACGAGATTTGGATCATTTTTGATGATTAAAGATTGGTTTTTGTAACTATCTGTGTCTATGTGAGCTTTAATTAGATCCAGATTTTCATGACCGTATGTTGAACCGGATATGGTATTGAATTGGATATGGGCTTGAAATGATGATTTGATGGGTTTCTCAAAATTGGATCGATTTTATGAGATTTGGATAATAAGAGATATGTTAATGAGATTTAATGATGAGATTGGATTTGTTGATGAGATATGTTGTGTTATGTGGTTTGATACTTTGGTTTATGCATTTTCACGGAGGATATTTTGTCACGGCTTGAATTTATTGAAAATGTTGACTACGGGATGTTTGGACGATATTACTTATGTGGATTTGAAGTAACGTTTTTCTGGACGCGTTTGCTTATTTCGTCTTCTTTCTTTCTACCCTTCCACGAAGATGACTTGTTTGGGCGTTTATAGAGGGTGATAAAGACTTGGCTATTTAATTACGGTTGTGATTCTTTCTCGTTTAACCCACAACGTAACTATCACTTCGGTGTCTCACTCAGTTGAGAATGTCAAGAGGTTTTGTACATTGGGTACACCGTTTCTTCTTCACAAGGATTAGTACAAGTTTAAGTAACAAATCTGGGGAATTTTACATCATGATCAAGTTTGGCATATCGGGTTTAATTCTCCATGTGGTCACTACATTAGCCGACAGAATGCGTGAATGATGTGTTTACCATAGTATTGATTGGATGGTTGTTGATGTTGTTGATGTTAGATAACGGACCGTTGATGAACCGCTGCATGTTCTCCTAAAACAGATATTCACCGAAACCGAAGTTGTTATAACTCATTCAAGCTAATATTGTTTACGGTTTTGCCTTGATTTTGTAAAATCCCGCGAAAGAACCTATTTCTCGGTTTAAATCATAGACTTGTAAAATCCCGTGACAATGGAAACATCCGGGTAATAGTGAAGTGCATTTCCGGATCTATCTTACGGTTTATTCTTGGTTTTGTAAAATCCCGCGAAAGAATCTATTTTTCGGTTTAAACCATAGAGTAGTAAAATCCCGGAATGATGGAACCATCCTGGAGAATTGGAAAGTGTATTTCGGGATCTTTTGATGCTGGTGCCACGGTTTCTGCTTCGAAGAAGGGATAAAAGGGTGTACTTCATGAATTGGATGTGTGTTTGGATATTCGTCATGGCGGTTTGGTTACTACAAAGTTTTACGGGGTTATGCTCATTAAACCATGGTCAGGATGAAACCATTATCATAGTTCACTTAAAAAGTCAATGGAGGCTAGATTTGAGCAGTTCAGAAGATGTGACAACGGCGTTAATTCAGTATTATTTACTTGAGGTTGAAGTGAAATATCACGGGCGAGTGTACTTAGTATCTGAAGGTATCGGGGATGGTTGGATGAAGATTCTTCAAGATCCTTGTTCGAGCTTATTATCAAAAACGAAGACTTGGAAATCTAGTTATTGTTGGGTGTCTTTTACCTTTTCTTTTACCACTTGGGGGAATTGGGCTCATACCACTACAAAATAACTATCACTTTAAGGAGTTACGTTGTAGTGCTCAGTGTCACATTCAATTGTGGATTTTCAAGAGGTAATGTACGTCTTATACTTGATGGTTGGTTGGTTGAGGAGTATAGAGTACATAGAGAGTACTTAGAGATGCTAATGGAAATCGGCACCGCTTTTTGTTACATTTGTGCAAGTTTAAGTCATGAGTTCGGGATAGTTTACTTCAGGGTCAAATTCATCATATTGGGTTTTCTCCATCAGTTGTCACGACAAAGAGCCTACTGAATGATAATGGGGTTGATTACATTTTTTGCCAAGAGATTGAAAAGAGAGAGATTATGACGTATGAACACAACAGTTCATGCCTCGTACTCTAAAGAAAAGAAATGTGTACGTTTCAGTGCGCATTATCTTTGAAAGAAGAGAAATCTTCTTATGACGTTTGAACATAACAGTTCAAGCCTCGTTCTCCAAAGAAAAGAAAAGTGTACGCTTCAGTGCGCTTTATCTTCTGAAAAAGAGAAATCTTCTTATTATGACCATTCTCATCAACATGCTTCATATTTTCTCCATGCGCTTCAGTCATCAAGTGAACCGGGCTACCACTGATTGTTTTCTCATTCCACTTGCTTGATTATAATGAAGATGGCGACATCATGTGCTGATTTTCCGGGAGAGAAGTGTGAATATAACATTCGGATGATTTTCACTTATTTAGTCAAGAATGGCATCTCCGTATGCAATTCTTGAGGGGGAGAAGAAGTGTGAATTTTTTGCATTGTTGATTGATATTTGAGAATATAAATGGTCATACGGCTCTAAACTCATGTAAGAACCGAGCCTCTTCTTATCGGGTTATCTTCACATCAAGTTTTTCTCTTCTAAGAGCCGTTGGTTGACATCTTCACTCGGATTGATGAGTTTATCGACAAAGTGCTTCCGGTTAATGCTTCACGTATACATCAACATGATGATTCCGAACAATCTCTCTGTTCTTGTTTGATGTGATTGGTAGTTTGGTGTTACCATCTTGTGTGTTCATTGCGGCCTTATTGCTGATTTCCTTGATGAACATCTTTCTGTTCTTGTTTGATTGGGAGGGATTTTAGTTAAGGGGATTTGCAAGATGTAAGTTAATTGGGATGCTTTTTGGTGGGATGCTTTTTTGGTGAGAGTTGAAGATGTTAACTATCTATTCCCCAACTGGACAATCTAGAAGAAGGTCGAGTCTACAGTCGGTTCTACATTTTCTTCTGTATAATTAGAAGACTAAAAGACGAGTTGCATGTGATTATCAAAAGACTTCTTCTTATTCTGGGAATTTATCAAACAGATTGTCAGTTTAGGGGAGAGCACTAATTGGGGGAGTTTGAAATGCCAAATTTAATCCCTAATTAGACTTGCTCACGTTATTCTTCAGCAAGTTGACTCTCACAAATACATCTGAGCTAATGATGTTCTTCTCAAAATATTTCTAGTATACGGACTTACAAAGAGTTGTTGATTCTGAAGTGTCAAAAACCAGCAAGGAGTAAGGAGATAAGCACCTAAACGCGAGTAAACTTGATGAACTTAATACTTCTAAGTAATTGAAGATACCCCGGGAATACAAATGTTATTACCGCAGAGAAACTCAAGGTTTGACTCATGACGAGTAAACTTGATGAACTTAATTCTTCTAAGTGATTGAAGATATCCTGGGAAAACAAATGTCGTGACCGCAGAGAAACTCAAGGTTTTACTCATCAAGGCGTTTAGTGTTAGTATTTCATCTACGTGGGGGAAGTGATGTTAGAGAAAGTCTCTGAAGATAAAAGAGGTACACTAGTGTGTGGTGATTTCGATGGTATCGCAATGATCAGGGGAGAGAGATTGTGTACATTGGGGATGCTCAGCTGTTTCACTTGAGTGCTTAATCAGTGATTCAGAGATATAATCACTTAATCCATAGTTGACATCCGTAGAGATTGTCATCCGCAGAGATAATCAGTGACTTGGCCAGCTTCTTCAATGTTTTCAGTTATTCATTCCTTGTATATTGGTATACTTCAGATACTTGAGCTTCATACACGATCATCAGGGAAGAAAAATGTGAACATGGGAAGGTGTTTTCATTCCCCTCATGATGTGTATTCGGGAGAGCTCTTGGATATTGGTGTACTTCGGGTTCTTGAGCTTCATACACGATCATCAGGGAAGAAAAATGTGAACATGGGGAGGTGTTTTCATTCCCCTCATGATGTGTATTTGGGAGAGTTCTTGAGCATTATACAAAGAGGATGACTGCATCAATTCAACTACTTGGGGGAATTGTTCTCTAGACGCCTTTTGGAATGGATCGCTTCAGAATTCAGTGAAAAAGAAATTTGAGAAGATTATTTATTCGTGAGATGATACGTTGTTGTTGTTCGTCTTGATGATATAACCCCGAACGGAGGATGTCGATTATCGTTCTTAAAAGGAGCAGCGGGATTTATGATAATGGTGTGCTTCTCTGTGCACCTGGCTAAGGCAAGCTTGAAAGAAAGCTTCGAATCTGCTCATCCAAAGGATTTTCGGTTTGGGGGGAAGCTGCCAAAGTCTCACTTTCAGATGGTTCAATTTCTTTCTTCAATGCAAGAGCCTCGGAAGCTTTGGTGGTGAAAGTTTTAGGGATGATGACTTCTATCTTCTACAACGGGGCTGCTCGATATCCTTATCTCGGTACTCGTATCATCATCTTCTTTAACTATATCATCTATTCTATCTTTGTATATATTTATTAAAAAAAACCAAATACAAAAATATAAAACCAGAAAACAAAATACAAAAATATAAAACCAACAAAAGAAAATAGAAAAATATAAAACCTTCAAAAACCCATAAAAATCAGAAAATTTCAAAAATACCAAAAATATGTTTTCCAAGACATGTCTTCTGGTATCGATAACATCTACGGTCTTAGAAATGTCATTCAATAATGGCACGAGATCATAGATGAAGTTCGAGCAAGAGGTGTAAATATTCTTTTTCAAAACATGTCACAAATCAAATGGCTTGCAGTTACTTCAGACTGTGACCCGTGCTTAAACAATGGCTTGCTATTATTTCTGATAGCAACCCGCTCTTCAAAAGAAAGGAAAGTGTTGCGCTAAACCAATTTTCAAATATTTTCGTGCACTTATCCTAAAAACTAAATGAGGAAAGTATGTCGAAGGACTCCTGTTCCTACACAAATGTTTTTCCGTCTAAAATTCTTCAGAAAAATATTTGGTGTGTTCAAAATGGTGGAAAATGAGTTGCTTAAAAACAATCAGATTCAGAGTTTTTATAAAATTTGGAAACTCAATCAATGACTTCAGCACTTTTAAAATCTTTTATAAAATGAGTTATTGGTTGAGGGGGAGAATGTTTTCAAATCTATATCTTCTAACGAGCTTTCTTAATTATCCTAATATGCTTAATTAAAAATGATGTTAACCTATGTTGAAGGACTAGGTGCCTAGGATATGATTGCCAGGATTAGATGATTAGAGTTTGATGAACACATTATTCCCATACATTTATATGATCTGATTGATATGTTGCATTGACTTTTATTAGTCGATTGTTGTTTGGGTGATGTCGACCACCATATATTTGTATGTGTGTTCACTAACGTATGCAGGTATATTGGTATAAAAGAATGTTCCCGATCCGGATCCCACAATTGAAGATGATTGGATGCCGAAAGGAAAGGGTAACTATATCTTGGGTTGACAAATGAAGAAACAGAGCTTAATTGGACTTCTATGGAGAGTTGGCATTAATGCAACGTAAGAGGTCTCACTGCATCAGCAGATGGTTTTCTTCTAAGTGATTGAAGAAACGGAGCTTAATTTGACCTCAGTTGGCATTCAAAATGCAACGTAAGAAGAAGTCTCACTACATCAGCATATAGTTTTTCTTCCAAACCCTACAGCAACAACAATGGAAGCTTCTCAACCACTAATGTATCTTTGTGCAGGATACCATTTTTAAACAATTTTCTAAAAACTTTGATTAAAATTGTTTTGAAAATGGAAAAATATTGTTTTTGAAAATAAAGTGAACTAAATTTTGAAAATCACCGGACATCTTTTTATCAAAACCTAAGTCACTCAATTATTGACTTCTGTCATGGATTGAGGGGGAGAGTGATTTAAAATAAAACATTTTCAAACAATATATCTTCAAAAGAGTCCGTTTGTACGCTAAAATGTGGTGATCTAAAGATTTAATGTTATGTCATGGTATGGTTTTCTTTAAAACTCAAAGATCTGGCAAAATGAAATTTTTTCTGTTCTTGTTTGATTGTGAAATTGTTTTATTTTACTTAAAGATCTCTTAAAAACTATCATACCTGACACTAACAATCTTTAATGTCTAAATCTGGTCCTTATCTGTCATTTTTCAAAATTAAATCTTGCCACGTCTTTCCCCAAAATTTTCTAAATTATTTAAATCTTTTGGGATCACTAATCTCAAATGGTTTGAAATCTTTGATCGGGTGAGAGATCGTGATTTAAATCTCAAATCTGTTTTAATGGAATTGGTTTTAGTCCTTCAAAGGCACTCCTGCCTCCATGTGCCAAACGATTTCAGTATACATAATGAACATGTTGAGGGGGAGCATTTATCCAAAAACTAGATGAGTTTTTAAATCAGGAACATTTTCTCCCATGTTTTATAAACCTTATTAAATCACTTGGGATCCAAAATCTCAAAGGGTTTGATATTTTTGATCGGGGGAGAAATTGTGATTTAATATTGAAATTTGATAAAAGTTGATCATTTTGATTCAGTTGTGCAGGCTGCTCTCTCATATGTGCTAAACGCTTTCGAATCTCAAAGCATATATTGAGGGGGAGCATTTTAAAAGAAAAGAAACTATCGAGGTGCAAATGCTTTTATGTTTTAACATAAAGTACCTTGATTGAGTTTTAAATGGTTTCTTAATGGCTTGTGTGATCGTAAATGTGCTTCAAAAGAACTCTTGCCTCTATGTGATAAAATGATTTCAAATATCCTATGCACATATTGAGGGGGAGAATTTTACCAAAGAAATTCAAATGGCTTTTTCTAAGGAAATTGTGATCAAGAAATTATTTCAAAGAACTCTTGCCTCCATGTCCCAAACAATTTTAAATCATATGCACATGTTGAGGGGGAGCATTTCTAAAATGATCAAAACTATTAAGGTACAAAATGCTTTGATCTCGTATCACAAGTACCTTGATTGTTTTTCCAAATGATTTTTTGATTGGTTTCATGAAGGAAAGAACAATACCAAAAGACCGACCAATTTACTTTATGCATGGTGTTATAAGGATGGTTAGGTTAGGTATTCGTTCCCACGATCCCGCCAGAGCCGGAGGGATCTTCCCAGGGACAATCCACTAGATAGTGTAGAGTCCTTAGGTATGATGAAAAAAGGAGAAAAATGAGAAATGGGAAGAGTGCGGACTGAGACAGAGCTAGTACTGGAATAAACCCAACAAGGTTCTAGTTATGAAGTCACGGTAAGCACTGAAGAGGTTGAAGAATGAAAAAGAATTAATGTGAAAAGGGTGAAAAGAAATAGCCCTCCAATAATTCAACCTTAGGGCAGAAACCGGGTTCAATACATATGCTACTGGTGTTTACTAAGGTAACACTGGTATTGAAGACAAGACATCATGGACCCAGTGATGCACTGCACTAAACTTCCCAAGCTACTCAAGTTCCTCTCAAAAGGGCTTGTTTCATTCTCACGGGGAACCGACATAATCTATCGACTTTCTCTTAGAGATTGTTAATATTGAAGAAGGAGACCCTCTCCCTAGTCTCCGGCACAGGAACCAAATATGCACAATTGAGTCTAGAGCCAAGAGATCATCCACAATATCTCATTAGGACACAAAATTAATGAAAACTTGCTGTTTCACACAATGTGGAAAGTAAGAATATATTGAGAGTCCTACGCATTATCCTTGTGGTTTTGCCAAGAACATCTGAGTGGTATGTAAAAGTATTCACGATGAAGATGGAAATCCTTCTAGAGCCAACATCAAACAAGCTCTTGGTGGGTGACATGTGAGATCTTTTCAAAAGATCAAACTTGTGACAACTGGATAGAAACGATGGGGCGATTCACTCGTGAATCAACCTTGGACCAGGAATGGAATTGACGAATACTTTTGGAAAAACCGTTCGATGTGCAAACCTTCTTTTCTCTAGCACCTCGAATGTGTACTTATGTTTTCAAATTCAAAAAGTATCTCTGATTGAAAAATACTTTTAGAAAATCCGTTCGATGTGCGAATCTCTTCTTTTCGCTAGCACGTCGAATGTGTACTCATTCTCTAATACAAAAAGTATTTTGTTTGAAAATTGATCTTTCTCATAAAACCTTCGTCGTATTGCAAAACTCTTTCTTCAAGCAATACGCGATTGTTTTTCAAATCATTTTTCATCAATCAGTGAATCTCAATTCGCTGGTTCACTCACTCCGTGTTGATTTCTTTGAGACGTTCCGGTTTGAGAACAGCTAGAACTGCTGCGAAACCCTGTCAAGGAGATTCTTAGGAATCCTACCTGATCACAGGCAGTACTTGTACTAATCAATGGGGAACCGTGGGCCGTGTACCTCAATTCAACGAAAGTGATCAAAGACACTTTCGTGGATCTTATTGCTAACTGTTGTTTGCAGGTACATTTGGACGGTTGCAGCTGATCAGAATTGAGGAGTCAATCCAAAGCCGCATGCTCACATCATCCCCACTTAATTGAATAAATCATGACTGGTGAATATCTACAGAACCTGGCTCGGATATTTCTATACTATGTTCATGCTGCGCTGATGCAAATATCTTGAACCAGTAAAAGCTTCCGCTACTCTGATGAAAGATGTCATGATCCAAAGTGTGAGCATGTCGGTCCAAAAGTCACAACTTCACATGATGGCAACACATTAAAGGGTGATCCAGAGATTTACTGTGGCTGATGATCTCAAAGAAAGCTCGAAGATCATCAAAGATGTGGATCAGTTAAAGGCCTCCACTAAAAGTACAAAATATGCGGACTATGAAGTGTCACTGCTTAAGCACAAAGATTGCAGAATTGAAGAATTGAAGTCTACGAGCTCAAGAACAAAGTCAAGAATAGAATGCTAGGATTCGAAATGTAAAACATGGGGTGACCTCCCTTAGGGGGAGATTGTTAGGAATTAGAAAATTCCATAGTGAAGAGTCGGTCACCCCAAATATTATCTAGCATAAGTTAGCTCGTAGACTTGTCGTTATTTACGTTATTATGTGGTTAATTAGTTAGTCAGTAGCGTAAAATAGTTTAGTGCAACACCATGGAGGAAGGACGGGTCTTTACCCACTGTATCCCTGATCCACAGGTCGATAGGAGGTCGTTATGTTTGTAAGTATAAATACCCCTTCCATGGATGGAAGGGGTGGTGCTTCATTTCAATCTAACATTTCCTTTGTTTAAACCTCTAGCAAGAACACCCTCTCTCTCTCTACTTTCTCTCTCTAAAATGTTTAACATGTATTTTGATCATCCAAGACCACCTGAATCATCAAACACAATAAATATAACGATCCTACATATATACATAATAACTAGTATGTATTATAAATGGGTAAAAACTACAACCCATGGTATTGACCCATAACCATTTGACTAGATGCATTGCATCTATTAGCTACATTGTATCTAATGAAATACCCATGGATCAACCCATAAC
The DNA here is from genome assembly GCA_019973895.1 of Chrysanthemum seticuspe. Taxonomy (NCBI): domain Eukaryota; kingdom Viridiplantae; phylum Streptophyta; class Magnoliopsida; order Asterales; family Asteraceae; genus Chrysanthemum; species Chrysanthemum seticuspe. The sequence goes on from BPTQ01000008.1 coordinate 54,059,228, forward strand.
CTATGACCCATGACCCATAACCAAAATACCCATGGGCAAAGAGGAGCGTCCCATGGATCCCTAACATTACACTAGATGGATCCCTTGAGGGTGGGATCTGTGGGATCCGTGGAACAGTAGAAATTTTCTCTCTATAAATAGTGAGTCATTTCTTCATTGTTTCTTACCCATTTCTCACATACTTTCTCTTTGAGTTAAAAACTCTCTAACCCCAGATCCAAGTGATCTATGTATGTAGTTTTGTTTTTGTGTGATACTCTAGGTTCCTCTTAAAGGTGAGATCAGCACCTTTGAAGTCAAGCAAGCTCAAGTCCATGAGTTGCCATGCTTCCTCATCATCAAGACTACTGAGGTTTTTTTGTTGATGGTTCTTTTCTTTCTCCTAAGAAGTGTAGTGTTGAAGACATTTGTGAAAGATGTCTCAAGTGTCAAGACGAAGACATTAGTGAAGGGTGTCTATCGTCCGTATTATAAGCACTTATGAAGGGTGCTTAGAAGTCAATACTAGAGGCATTAGTGAAGGGTGCCTAGATGTAAGATATAACTTTTCACATACACATCAAACCATAACACAAAGTAGCATATAGATGGAATTCTAGAGAGAGAAAGTTAGAGGTTTAGGGAACTTAGTGAGAGAAAGTGAAAGATATTATTATGAGCTCCAACTCTCTACCTTGGAAGGTAGAGAGTATTTATAGTCTTACATAACTCGCCACACTTTGGGCTGTGGATCAGGCATACAGTGGGTAAAGACCCGTCCATCCTCCACGGTGTTACTTAACTAAATACTACTTAACTTAAGAATTACTACGACTACGAGCTTTCTAACGATTACATATACTTGAGGTGACCGACTCTTTAATACCGGGAATTTCTAATTCTTAACAATCTCCCCCTAAGGGAGGTCACCTCAATCATGTACCAAAAACACATTGAATACAACCAGATAATACATTAACAATTGATCTTGCATTCTTGATGTAGTCCTTTTCTCCTAAGCTCGTAGTCATTGATTCTTCACATTGCATGTTTGGTTACTTCAAGTGGAGGTCTTTTACTGATCCACGTGATAGTCATTTTGAGCCATCTTTTGAGATCATCAGCTATCAACAATCTCTGACACATCCTTTGTGGTGTTGGTATTTTGTGATGTTGTGACTTTGGGACCGACATGCTCACATTCTGGATCATGAAA
>BPTQ01000008.1:54063713-54112661 GCA_019973895.1 Chrysanthemum seticuspe
ATGTTACCCACGTGTGCATCAGCATCAGCTTGTTTGAACATGGGATCAGGAATGAGTTTGTGATTACCATTCCCCAAGGGTATGACTTGTGATGCTTTGGTTGTGATTCCGATGTTTGAGTAGAAGGCTGTTGAGTCATTAGACGAGCTTGTCTCTCCCGGGTTAGTTTTGAACTGATTGAGAATCAATTTTTCAAACATAGCATGTCTCTCATTCTGAAGGAGGAAGGCATAGAGTTGCTCATAGTTTGTGTTCTTCAATCCTTTAGTAAGCTTCACAGCGGTAACAAACTTGTGCCATTCGGGATTCATGTTGTTCACAAATTTTGAATTCAACTGAATGTTAGGCATAGTCATTCTGATGTTCCTCATGTCATTAACTAACTTATGAAATCTCACATAGTACTCACAGACATTCTCATCTGGTTTCATCTTGAAGTGCTCAAATTCGTCATAGAGTTGGGATTCTCTGTCTTCCATAGTTAATTCTGATCCTGAGAGAAGCATCTTGACATTATCCCATACTGCCTTTGCATCGGTGTTGTGATTGATCAGCTTGTAGATGTCTTTAGGAAGACCTTGAAGAACAATGTTAGAAGCCCTGATATCTGCATCGAATCTCTTTTTCTCCTTATCATCAAGCTCATCATACATTTTAGGTCTGTCCATTCCGTAAATAGGAGTTCCATCATCATTAGTATCAAGTATGTCTCTAGTCGTCTCAACTCGATATGGTCCTTCATCAATGGATTTGAGAATGTTGACACCATTTTCCTTTCCAAGGCAATACAATCTGATTCGTTGAGCCCAAGAATCGTAGTCAGTTCTGTCAAGCATGGGTGGACGAGTATCTGAGCCAGCTGCTTGAACATCCTCGGCAACAGTGGAGATGACAGTAGGGACGTTGGTAGACATGTTAACAGATTATACGGGATTTTATAACTCTATGATTAAACCGGGAAATAGATTCTTTCACGGGATTTTACTAAATCAAGAGAAAACCGTAAACAATCACTCAAGTTGCTAGTAACAAATGCACTAAGTCGCTAGAAACAGATGAACTAAGTCGCTACCAATTAATTTGCTAGACAGCCAAGTCGCTAGAATCCCAAGTCGCTAGACAGAAGGCAAGTCGCTAAGTAGTAACTCGCTACAGACCAAGTCGCTAGCCAAATTTTGGCAGCAATTCGCTACACAAGTCGCTAGAGATGCAAGTCGCTAAAGAGCAACTCGCTACAGACCAAGTCGCTACCACAAGTCGCTACCCGTAGTGGAGAGTCCACTACTTGTACTTTAACTCGCTAGATCTAACTCGCTAGCTTTAACACTGTAAGTCGCTACAAAACTGTGAAGCAAGTCGCTACCAAGAAAATAGTCCGAGAGCTAAGTCGCTAGCTTGAAAAACCAAATAAACTTCACTTTTCAATCCAAAAACAACCCAACCAAGATGATTCAAGCTTACCAAATGAAAACCTAAACACTTTTGATGATTCTAAACACAAAAGTACCAACAAAATTCAAACTTTAACACAAGAAATCAACCAAATGGTGCAAAAACCACTAAACTTTTTCAAACTCAAAAACCACCTAAAAACCACTATAAATCCAAAGATGTGTAAGATATGATCTAACCATGGCTCTTGATACCAATTGTAAGATATAACTTTTCACATACACATCAAACCATAACACAAAGTAGCATATAGATGGAATTCTAGAGAGAGAAAGTTAGAGGTTTAGGGAACTTAGTGAGAGAAAGTGAAAGATATTATTATGAGCTCCAACTCTCTACCTTGGAAGGTAGAGAGTATTTATAGTCTTACATAACTCGCAACACTTTGGGCTGTGGATCAGGCATACAGTGGGTAAAGACCCGTCCGTCCTCCACGGTGTTACTTAACTAAATACTACTTAACTTAAGAATTACTACGACTACGAGCTTTCTAACGATTACATATACTTGAGGTGACCGACTCTTTAATACCGGGAATTTCTAATTCCTAACACTAGAAGTCAAGACATAAGACATTAGTGAAGGGTGTCTTAAAGATCGAGTCAAAGGCATTAGTGAAAGGTGCCTAAGGTGTACATTCGATATGGTGTGATTCGATGTACAAGAAAGATTAGTATTGGGTCAAAGGATAGTGTTATCCTTGTTGATATTATTATAAGGAGTAGATCTCCTTTGGGGTTAGGTGATCGATGTAGTGTTGGGTAGTAGTTCCTCCATTGTAATGGAACTCGGTATCTAGCCTAGTACCGGATAAAGGGTAGGCGACGTTGTGATATGATTGGTTCTCCTTGGTGAAAAGGACCCGGTATCTAGCCTTGTACCGGATAAAGTGTAGGCAACGTTGTGAAGGTTTCTCCACCATAAGGAGTCGGTGTTGTGTAGTGATTACAAACTCTCGAGTAGGTGACTCGAGGAGTGGAGTAGGGCAAGGAAGGTGTCCTTGTAGCCGAACCACTATAAATACTCGCATTGTGGTTTTGTGCTTCTTACTCTTTATCTTTTCATTACATATTTATATTTCTATATGTTTGTTTATCAACATCCAACACACATTCAAATAAATTGACATAAGTCTATCTAAATAGTTTAAAACGAGTTTTAATCGGTAAAACTATTCAACCCTCCCTTCTAGTTTTCCACAAGGGGTTGAAGAATTAAAAAGAAAAGTAAAAGAAATGGTGAAAAAAAAATAGCCCTCCATAATCAACCTTAAGGCAGAAACCGGGTTCAAGTCATATGCTACTGGTTGTCACTAAGATGACGCCGGTATTGAAGACAAAGACATCATGAACCCAGTGACGCACTGCACCTAACCTTCTAGCTACTCAATTCCTCTTAAAAGGATTTGTTTCATTCTCACGGGGAACGACTTTCTCTTAGAGATGGTTGGTATTGAAGAAGGTGAACCTCTCCCTAGTCTTCGCATAAGAAAACAAAGTGCACTAATCGAGTATAGAGCCACGATATTCATTAAAAGATCTCATAGGAACACTAAACATTTCATCACTTGTTGTTCAACAATAAGGACATAAGTGATATATTCTAGAGTCCTACGCAGATCTTAGCAATCTGTCGAGAACAATTATGAGAGGATTCAAAATTGTGATCCTCAGTGATTGAATGGAAACTCCTGCCAGGGTCAACATCAAACAGCCCTGACAGCAGGTCACTTCGGTAATCCCTTGTGGGTTATGCTTAGTGTGTCTCAAATGGTCTATAGTCGTGGAGTGATGCTTCGATGTACTTCAACGACTCACCTGAATTGTAGATATACTTCGGTATATCTTGTTAGCCTTTTTGAGGGACTCTAGTTCAGGAACAGCCTTTGTAAGAATTAGAGATGTATTTTTACACTATGCTGTTAATACTCTCGATATTCGAACCTATAAGTGCTGGAAATCCTGCTAAGGAGATTCCTTTCACGAATCGAATCCTGAAGATGTGGGTCATTACTTAAATCTATTCATAGTAATGATATCTATCCCTCAACGGGACTCGGACGGATGATGTGCCCGACCAAGGTGAATGGAATTAAGACATTTATCAGTAAAACAATTGTAGTGGTCAATTCTATAAGAAAGGTCCACTGTGATCGATTGGTGTTTTTCAACTAACATATATTCATGCAGGTACTGATGATTGTTCCTTGGAGGAAAGACCGCACCATCTCCCCATGCTCATACCAACATCACAACACATGAAAGTTCTCACCAAAATCAAAGGCAACACAAAGTTAAAGATGAATCTTCGTCAATGTCAAAGAATATACAAAGTTCAAAGACTAGAGAACTTCACATCATTGCAAATTCAAAGTCAAAAGAAGTGTGAGAATGATGGAGAAAGACGTGGAGATGCCTATCACAAAGAAGTTGACAAACGACAGAAAACACCATTATCTGATCACAAAGAATGAAGGAACAAAGAATCAAGACTATTTTATGTCAACACACAAAGTTCAAGATCAAGAAGTCTAAAGACCTAATCAAGTGAAGCATCTTTTGAATGACCACCCCTTAGGGGGAGATTGTTAGCCTTAATAGAAAGTGATGGTAATTCATGTTTAGGAACTTTGTAACGTATCTTAGATATTGTATTAGAATAGTCAATGGGCTCGTGGATTGGGCTAAACTAACCGGTTATTAGTTATGTTATGTTTATTCATGTTGTAATTCAAGCCCAATCCACAAACCAAACAAAGCCCATCCTAAGCCCATAAGGCTTTTATGTTTAATGTATAAAAGGCATACTCCTAGTCATTTGGTGTGTGTTCTTGAGTGTGTAAGTGTGTGTTTTCATATGGAATAAACCTCATCTTGTTTTCATCTTTCTCTCTCTACACATACGAATCTTACATTCATCAAGTCACCAATTCGTGCTTCATAATATGTGTTTGTGTGATAGAGTTGATATATCTTAGGTCCTACAATATGCTTGTAAATTGTTTGGTTACTTGTTTTGATTATGATATTTTTCATCAACTCACATTTTATTATGTTTCGGTACTTGTATGTTTTGATATCTATAGATGATTATATTTGTCCACTAATTTGTTACCTTACTTTGGTCTCCTTTGATTTATGTTCCTTCTGGACATATATTGATATTGTGTTCTGCAGGTTCCTCATAGACTTATTGTGCACATTCATTACGATTTCGTTATCAGTTTCCTTTGATTCATTTTTAAATTTTTATTATGTTTAGCTTTCGTTTGGTCATATCTGTTCACTGGGATTTTTAAGCTCAGCCACATTTTCTTTTCCATGCGGCAGGTACCAAGTGGGATGTTGGGCTTTGATGGGCTGAGTAGGAGAATTTGAGTGGCCCGACCCTACTTTCCCTTATCATTTTGGACTCATTTTGAAGAACATTTGTTTAGATATTTCATTTATTTTAGACATGTTAAATTATTTATTTCCTTTTGAAGTCATTTGTTTATATGACTTGGTATTTATTTAATAAGACTTCCGCTTGCGTTTAATATGTTTTGATTTGACTCCATAATATGATACTTCGAACTGTGTCGGGTTGGGTGTTACAATTATGGTATCAAAGCTTAGGTTTCGCCCTGTAGGGCTTAGGCTATGACCTATGAGGATTTGGGTAGGCATTAGGCTTCCGTTTGTTTCGACCTATTCCATTTGGTTGGACCTTTTTGTTCAGATTTGATTTCAATATTCTTTTGTCTTTGCTAATTTGATCTTCCTCCTTTCACATTTGATTTTATCTCTTTGTCTTTGCGGATTAGTTTGTCGATAGTTTAGATGGTGACTACTCGTAGAATCGAAGATGGTGATTCGGATCGTGTGTTTGCTACAATAGTTGCTGAGTTAGAGAGGTTCGTGAAGAAGCCACATCCGTTTAGTATAGTTGCTGCTCCAGTTAAGTTGAAAACAGGATTTCTCGTGTCGAGAAGATCATTGGAGTATTGCAACGCTACTGGAAACATCAAGATGTTGCAGGAGAGAGCTGGACGGGACAACAAGAGGAGAAAAGACGAAAATGAGATTCAAATTGCAGCACTCGGAAGGCGTACGAGCAGAAGAACTATGACCAGCATATTTCAGATAGGCACAGAAACTACTACCAAGAGATGCTGAGAAGATTTCATCCACTTCGTATGGTTTGGTGGGGCGTCGGGCCCATGATTATCCTGAGAATGGTGGAAGATAGAGTTACCATGATTCTTTGTCCCTTTCATTTGTTTTATCACGCGTTTTGAGACAATTTGATATTTTGTTATGTGATTTTGATCGGTAGTACTTTTCTTCGATTTGTTCAGAACTCATTTTAAATTGTGAAGTTTTATGATTTGGCATTTTCTGTATTACTTCAGCTTCGTATCATATCTCGTATCTCTTTGAGATATTTCGATTATCATCTGTTTTGTTTATGTGATTTGTATCAACAAGATCAGATTTGTGATATTTTGGCACTGTTTATGCGCTTGAGACTGTTTTGGATTGTCAGAAATGAATTGTGAGGAACCTTCTCAAGTAAGGCAACCACCTTCATTCTTTTCATGGATTGGTAAGTTTTCGTTTAGTCTTCTGAATCTTTTTCTAGAATTTGATTTGATGAACTACTTGCCACCTGTATGTGAATCCGATTTGACTTGGTATTAGTAGATTATTTTGCCACGACTCATAATAGAATATGATGGCAATAAGGGCATGTTTATATGATGCAATTATTATGACGCCTGATCAACGTGATAATACCGAGATCATACGTCTTGAACTTATTGGGATCATACGATGTCTTGAGAAATGCCTGAGTTTAGTACGTTGGATGAATTAGAATTATATTGGTGATTCGTCGGCCTTTACATTATTCTCGACTGTGCGGGTATCCTACCCATTTAATTTCACATTCTGATACGTGGTGATAACTTATCATGTGCTTCTTAGATCATTAGTACGTTTCGTTGATTCGTTTGGCAATTCGGTTTGAAGAAATGAGGTTTCATCTTGTTTAGCATTTTCTCGTACTTACCTCATTATTATGTTATGTTCTGGTATCTCTTGAGAGGTTCCAGCTATCATCCGTTGCATATAAGTTTTGTATCTATTAGAATTCGATCTGTGATGAATTATTATTGGTCTGTGAGCGTGAGATTATTCGAAACCGTCAAGATTGAGTCATGAGAATCAAAACCATCATGTTCGTCAAAATTTGTTGGAAGAGTAACCGCAAGTAAGTCAGTCATTTTTGTAACTTGATATGTTTCCCATTGAGCATCCATTTCAAATTTCGAGGGCAAAATTTTCTTTTTAGAGGGGAAGAATTATAACGACCTGAAAAATCTGAATAACATTTGAACGTACGATATGAATATGGGCTAAAGTCTAAGCTATATGTTATGATTAAAAATTACAAAATGTGAAAACTATAACCTAAGACTATACAAATTCGGAAACCTTATAACCTAAGTAAAAATTACGCCTATATATGTTACATAAGGGTCCAATTTCTATTTTAATATGTACACAACATTGTATTTGAAGATTTAGTAAATAATTTAAAAGTTATGGAAAGAAATAGTCATCCAATAATCTCGGCACTTCTCATTTTAATTCTCTCCCATTTGTATATTTCATCACACCGAATATCACACTTTTATTTCACACACCAAAACCTAAAACCAAAACAATAAGTGGCACCTACAATTTTTTTCCAAGAAATCAAGATCGGTGTGTGCTAGTTCCTTCAAGATTACGAAGGGTGTAGCTAAGGTGGTGAATCAGTTCTTGGTGTACTAATTTCCTTGGTGATCGATTGGGGTTTAGTATTGGTTGGGATCGTGAGCATTTGATTCGAAGAAGGTTTTGGTTATTTTGTTCTTGATTCATCATTGATCCGTTTGTAATCCGAGCTAGAGGTATTCCTACGTTGTACTTCTGTTTTATTGATTCGACATATACTATATGTATACGTATAAACATGTAACACCAAAATCTAAGCTAATGTACTCGTTCATATGATGATACAAATGATATAATTGCCACATAAAATCATGAACCGGCATGATTATATATAAATATCATATGGATATGATTCTTTCTGATTGATATGGACTCGTTTAAGGTGTAATGATGTGTGCGTTCAATATGAATCATATCTTGATATAATCGGGTTAAAAAAAGAAAAAAAAAATGAATTAGGGTTTGTTTCAGGTATACTAAAATGTAACCTAGAATATGTTTGTGAACCAAATTAGGGTTAGGGTTGTTATGAGTTGTGTTATACTGTTGTTAAAATGATTATGAATATGTGTTAATATGATGTTTAAACAAGTCTTATCTATACTACATAATAAAAGGTTTGGGACTTTTTAAATAAAGTAGTCTTAAAATTTTTAAGACCAAAAACATTTTTTTTAGTAAATGTTGTTCAATACAAAATGGTCTACATTTAGTAGATGTTAAGAGACTTTATGATATAATTAATACAAAATACAAAATGGTCAAATACGTTTAGTGCATTTTAACAGACTTTATGATTTGATTAATACAAAAATACAAAATGGTTAACAAGTCTTGTAACTGCTCACTTTTAAAACTTAAATATCATGTAACAACTCATTTAAAAAAATATATATCTTACAACAACCCATTAATTAATTTGCAACCGCTTAATTTGTTAGTAACTTGTAACACCACAAGGGACATAAATCCCCCTACCCACACACAAACAAAACAATACACAACCTCACTACTATTTCATTTTTCATATTCTCTCTTTCTTTCATCACCTACTACCGCCATTTTAACACCCGTCATATCCCAAAATAGCCACCGAGCGGTGGTTTTTCATCTCTGACAACTCTTATTACCATAAGTGAAAAAAACAAATCCGAGTCAAAAACCCGAGGCCACGTATTACCATAAGTAAACATAACCACAAGTTAAGGAGAGGACGCAAACCAAGAACAAACCAAATCAGTACTACAACATATCTAACTGAACTCATCTCCGGTCTAGAATTTTCCTAATCCTCACGTTTCACAAAAAACAATAACCCATAACCACAAACTACAACTTCTCTTATAAAGTAACATAACCCATCCCCATTCAACTACAACCAGTCAACAATCTTAACTCCTCAACACCCACAAAAGACTCGACAACAAACAAGAAAAAGAAAAAAAAAATCTGATAACATCAAATAGTCCTGAATATTTAGTGTCAATTTCCCCCGATAATGCTTGTAATTTATATCATTTATATGGATTTACGCTTGTTTTCCATTGTTTTCCACTTTCAGGTAAATTACCAGTGTTGGAGCTAAAGAGACGCGGAATTGGAGAATTATCAAAGATTTATTGGAGTATGCTCATTTTGAAGAAGTTACGGCGTAACTCATCTCTCACATTACGCCGTAACTAAAGCGTGACTCAGAAAACCAACTCATCAGAAGATTAAGGCGTAACTCTCCCAAAGGATTACGGCGTAACTATATTAGGTCAAATGAGGTTCCACGTCGCTGATAACTACGTCGTAACTATTGAATAAACTCCGGCGTAACCAAGAAATATTGAAGATACCGCGTAACTACTTCTAAGGTTACGCCGTAACCAGTAGAACTAGTGCAAATTACGAAGAAATAGAAAATTACGGCGTAACTATTCTATTAGTTACGTCGTAACCCAGATCTGGCCTATAAATACCCCACGATTTCCAGCATTTCAAAGCATCCCATTTCACACACCACAACCAAAGAACGTGGGAAGAAGCCAAAGGCAGGTCTAGAGGAGCATACAGAGCTATCTCCAAGGGAGAAATCACTCCCCTACGATAAGCATTAGCATTTTATCTTTTCTTTACTTTCGATTCATGTATTTCGTAACATTGAATATTGAATTGATTTGTATGGTTAATATGAGCGGCTAAGCACCTCTTGGTGTTGGCCTAGTTATGATTCCTTAATTGTTTTGTTCGCGTTTACATTACTTCCGTATAATTATTTCTAAGTGTATGCATGCATAATTTATTGGTAGCTACCCTTGTTTCAGTAGTTTTGAATGGTGGTAGAGGCTAGTTGCTTAGGAGATATGACCAACTGGCCCTAAGTGAGTAGAATGAGACGGGAAGGGTAAGATATGACCAACTGACGACCCTTTCTACTTGTGCGATTTGACCAACTGATCACCTACCGTTTGGATGAACTTAAGAATTAGGGGGTGAGTGTTTAAGCTTCTAATGCCCGGGCACTCACTATTATAAGTATAGCATGTAGCGGTACTTAATAACTCGGCTTAGGGGACCAGGAACAACTGGACTTATGAGGGGACACCTGACTTCTCCAGTGGTGGCATTTTTGCTGATAGGTTAGGGTGAATTGACCAAATGATGTCCTTTCGAATTTGACCCCACCTGAAGTAATTGGAAGTAATTAGACATAACATTACTAGCTAGGATGATTAACTAGGTTAACACCACTCTTCTCTATTGATTGAACCTTTTCCTTTTATCTGCGTTAGTAGTTAATTAATTAATTCCTTATCGAAATCATATTAAAGTCTCTGACACCTAGACTTAGTAATAATCCAATACACATAGCTTTTGGGACGACCTCGGTTTTACCGAATACTACACTACACACGATCGGGTACACTGCCCGTTAGTGCATTAGGGTAGACCATAGGTATAACGAGACATTATAAATATTAAAACCTGGTCAGTAAAACCTGCATCAATATCTCATATTGTTTTCATCACAAGAACGGATCTTTATAGATCTGAGCAACAGATATTGAAGCCATGGCCTTCTTTGGTTCGTGGGTTTGTGAGACTCGAGCCGAGAAAATACGAAATATATAGTCGGTTTTGGTGTTCAGATTTTTTTTTGGCAGAAAAAATACGAAGTGACTTGTTTGCTTGTATTTTGTTTGGATTTAGTTGAAAAAGAAAAGAAGGTGTTTGAGTTTATAACATTATTGTGTAAATATATTCTTGGAAGTCTTGGTTTCGTTTGGTGTTTAGAGAGTGGGATAAGATTTTTGTGGCAGCTAGAAAGAGTAATTAGGGTTTTAAAATTAGGGTTACGTGAGAAGTTAATAGTCTTTATATAACACGTGAAATTTGGGTATATTAAAGTGGGCTTCAGGTATAACCTTTAATTAAAGTAACTGGAATTTAATTGGACAATAGTGCTAACCACACATTAGTATTATTTCATTTGTTATATCTTAATATTGGACGTAGGTTATTGGATTGGGCTGATAAATCATGGTTATAATCTACTAGCAGCGTACTCGCCTAATGGGGCGATGGGTACCCTGTGACTAAAATTAAACATGAAAAGATAGATAGATGTAAAGTATAATATTAAAAAGAATAGAGAATTAGATTAGATTAGTAATTTACAATTGTTTCTTTTATATATATAGTAGAGATAAAGATGCAACTGCATATTTATTTAGAATTTAAGCAAAAACATTGCTCAAACGAAATATTATTGCCACAAAAAAATACAATCGTAATTCATTACTTGATTACCAGAAATTTTAATCACATGGTACTCGTTGCTGCAACGTGCAGGTACCCTTCTAGTGATATATTATAGGTCTCGTGTGCGTTTGTGTAAGTAAACATGCGTTATTATGGTCTTAAACGGGTTTTTAAACGAAACAATTTTGAAGGTTGAATATGTGAACACTATAGCTCGAGTTCCATAAGTTTTTAATTCTGTATTTTTGCATAAAAACTTAGTTTAATGTCTTATTTAAGTTTTTCAATTGGTTTGGAGTGAATTGAAGTTGTATTGGCCATGTTTTTGAATTTTATGGGATCATATGTCAAATCTAAGTTATGAGAATTTAAAATCAGTCGATGTTTTTGATTTTTTATTTTCAAACTACAGGGAGTTAAGAGCTCTCCTTTTACAGGGGTGATATATAAGATATATTTGACTTCCTGGAATTTTTGTTCTTAAGTGTTTAAGTAGGTCTAATAAATGTAAACTTTCGGGGTGTGCCTGCAGTTAACTTTCTAGGCATGTTTGGATAAACGATTTTTGAAATGGTGGTTTCACTTAATAATAAATTCTGGGAAAATTCATGTAACCTCATAAGACATAAATGAACATGTGTAAATTATTATAGCTTTTGAATTAGAGTCTTGGTATGGTTTGAAAATTCTTAGAGTGAAGGCTAAGACTTATTAAAATCAGAAAATTTATTATGAAACTTAGGTCGTTGTGAATTAATACTATTTGATATGTTTGGACTCTAAAATGTACGTAAGTGATAATTATGATATTATTGGTCATATGTTAACCTAATTTCGATAACAAACCCCTAAGTTGATTAATTATGAATTGTAATCGAAAGTTACTAATTCTGAAAACTTACTAAATTTGAAAAGTTACTAAATATGGAAAGTTAATAAATATGGAAAGTTACTAAATATGAAAAGTTGCTATAAATAATAGGAAAACCTGAATACGTCAATCTGAACAACAATCAGTAATAACTTATGAAATGGTTCTTAAATAATAAGGCGATCATTAATTCGTGTAGATTCGCTGAAGAAGGAGTAACTTCAAATCCTTGTGTTTCTGATATGGTTTCATTTGCGGTTTAAGGTACAGATATTCTATCATTTCAGTAATGACGTTATTTCTCTCATGACTCTTGTTGATATTCGATATTCGATTCGTATTCGCTTTGCTTTGATTTGATATGATTGCCATGATATGATTCGGCATTTGATATGATATGATTTGATATGACTCTCTATGATCTGAGTCACTCTTTGTTTATTGGAATTGAAATTTTGATTCATTTGATTTGATTCCGTACTTATATGTTCATTTCCTTTCTGCTCTGCCTGAGCTATATTTGTAACTAGTCATGGAGGTACCATGACCATGTAACTGATGCACCAGTGGCATGACACTATCTGTGGCGGTGTGATTAGTCCACGACATTCCCTTTTGATATGATATGATATATGTGATCACTTGGCCATTATGAATATGTATGTACAATCTTGAACTGGCATATGTATATTTGATTTGTTTTGTAGGGAGCGTATGGATGCATCCAAGGTATTTTGATTCGATTTGGTGATGTGGTAAGTGTGTGCGATACACCCACTCACATTTGGTACATTAGAGCTAGCTACTCCATGTACAACTTATGATTTGACGGATTATGATATGTGATTTGGGATGTGGCTATTGGAGTATCTCCTTTAGTATTTGATCTCGTGGGCAGTATTCTGATTATGTGACTATGTGATCTCTGATATTCTTATTCATTTGTTTTCTATGCCATATTTTATCCAATTCTCCATTTGATTAAATATTCACTCAGTATCCTTATGTGATCCATTTGACTACCATACTATAATCCATTTCATTTGATTTACTATACTCTCACTCCATTTCTTTTGGCTACCAAGCTTATACTTTAGATTACCACGCCATCCGTTTATCATGCTATTATGTAATTACTTGATTTATCTGTTCACCATGCTATTATATGATTATTTGATTTATCCGTTTGCCATGCTATTATGTGATTAACTGATTCATCCATTTACCATGTTATACCTTTGCTCAGTTATTTCCGTTGGCTATGATTTTCATTCATTATTTCTATCTGCTATTTGTGACTACCATGCTTGTACTTTTGTTTGGTATTTTCCGTTGTTTATGATATTGGTTCGGCATAGTAATTGATGATTACCTGACTTGTTCTCCTGTTCATGCTACCGTTTGATGATGGAATTTGGTTCAACTTATGTTATCTGTTTATTTTACTTGTTTGGTTTGCCATGCTATATCCTTGCTCAGTTACTTCATTTAATTATGATATTCGTTCAGTATTCCTACCTGATACATGTGACTAACATGTTTATACTTCTGTTAGTATTTTCGTTTGTTTATGATAGTTATTCAGCTTATTAATTGCTGATTATCTGACTTGTGTGATTACCATGCTTCCACCAAATTAAAAAATTAAAAATAAATAATTAATATATGTTTTGATCAGAAGGACAAAATTAAAAAAGCGGTCACAATTAGTATCCATATATAAAAATTTGACATTTTTTCCAACAAATAGAAAAGTAAAGTCTAACATTTTTTGTTAGACAAAGGGAGTATATGATACTCTTTTCGTGCCATAATAAACGTCTACATTACTATTTTGAGATGTTTATAAACAAGGGATAATAATTTTAAAAAATATCGTACTTGTTCAAAAATATTCTTCTAGGTATCGAACAATTTCTTTTGCTTGTATGGGTACCGAACTTTCAATTTCGGACTTTTTGAGGTATTTTGTGACATTTTTGCCCTTCAAATTATTAAAAATCCAAAGGAAAAAATGTCACAAAAATACCTCAAAAAGTTCAAAATTGAAAGTTCAGTACCCGTATAAGAAATAAAATTGTTCGATACACAGAAGAATATTTTTGAACAAGTTTGGTGATTTTTAAAGTTATTACCCTAAAAATAATTGTTAACTTTGCATTAAACAAATAATAAAAGATTTTGAAGAGAGTTATTTTACATACCAAACTTTTCTATCAATCTAAAAATAAATAAATGGCTGAAATTAAAAGCATTTTATTATTTCACATATTTTTTATAATTTAAATATTTCTTAAACTGTTAATCGTTAAGTGAAAATATTTACACCGTCGCGAAAAGCATTTAATTATCTTTCTATAGACGGATACTTTGATATACATTCGAAAAAAGAAAAAAAATTGTTTTTTCACTTTTTTTCGTCTTTTTTTACGTTACTTGAAATTTGCATGAAAAAAATCATATATGATTAAACAATAATTTGAATATCACATGTGATATTAGTGTTAAATCTATATGATATGTGATATCACATGTGATATAATATCTATATCATATGTGATTTTACACTAATATCACATGTGATATTACATATCATATCTGATATAACACTAATATCATATATGATATAACATTAATGTCACATGTGATATTCAAATTATTGTTTAATCATATATGATTTTTTAATGCAAATTTCAGTAATGTAAAACAACGAAAAAACTTTAAAAAAAACTTGAAAAATACAATTTTTTTTGTCGAAAGTATATCAAAGTGCGTATCTATAGAAAAAATAATTAAATGCTCGTCACAATGATATTTTTTTTTCGCTTAACGATAAACGGTTTAAAAGTTATTAACATTTAAAAAAAGATGATGAAAGTGAGGTTTTTTAAATTGTTGAAATTAATTTCATCCATTAGATCAAATAAAAATGGATGATGAAGATTAATCCCTTGGCATGTAAATAATCTTTTGATCTTAAACAAAGATTTTAGTGAAAAAAATATGATTTTTTTATTTGTAAAAAGTGTAGTTGATGAGATTTTATAAACTCTGTGCGTATTAGAAGCGGATATATTTAATATGAGATAGAGCGGATATATTTAATTTGAGATAAAGGAAGTGACAGGTCGATAAAAGATATAAAATAAGTCTATAAAAGATCCGGCCGCATATGATAATGCAACCAAAAGCTTATAAATATCAACT
This sequence comes from Chrysanthemum seticuspe, assembly GCA_019973895.1. Classification (NCBI taxonomy): domain Eukaryota; kingdom Viridiplantae; phylum Streptophyta; class Magnoliopsida; order Asterales; family Asteraceae; genus Chrysanthemum; species Chrysanthemum seticuspe. The sequence continues at coordinate 54,078,753 of BPTQ01000008.1, forward strand.
TCGAGGGCCTTAACATATTCATAATAACAGAGGCACTCTTCTTATAAACCTCCATTATAAATCAACTCATTTAGGAACTTTGAAAGGAATTAGTCAAGTACATCAAATTAAATGGCTTCCCATTATCCCATCTTGACTGTTATTGAACAGTCTCAAGTATCGCCACCACCGGCTACCGTTGCCGATAAGTCGTTACCTCTTATCTATCTCGACTTCTTTTGGTTACGCGCTCCTCCCGTTCACAATCTTTTCTTCTATGAGCAACCACTCACAAAAACCGAGTTCTTGGAAACCATTGCTCCAAGCCTTAAAAACTCTCTATCTATCACCCTTCAGCATTTTTTCCCTTTTGTAGGCAACTTGTTCATTTATCTTAATCCCAAAAAACCTGAAATCCGTTATGTTGAAGGTGATTCTGTTGCAGTTACTTTTGCAGAGTGTAATCTAGATTTTGATGATCTCACTGGAAATCACCCAAGAGATTGTGACAAGTTTTATCATCTTATACCACTACTTGGCCAACCTGAAAAAACATCAGATTACACAAAGCTCCCTATCTTCGCTGTTCAAGTGACATTTTTCCCTAACCGCGGGTTTTCTATTGGTATGACGAATCACCATACACTCGGTGATGCAAGCACTCGGTTTTGTTTCTTGAAGGCGTGGATATCAATCGCAAGATCTGGTACTGATGAGTCATTTTTATCAAATGGAACTTTGCCGATATATGATAGGGTGGTGGAAAACCCTACAGCAGCCGATGGTTTTCTAAAGTTTTTGAAGTATGAAACTCTTAAAGAGGATTACGAACATCAAACCCTATCTGGGCCGACAGATAAAGTTCGAGCCACGTTTGTTTTGACTAGAAATGTCTTGAATCAATTGAAGAAAAGTGTATCAACCGAACTTCCAACCTTAGCATATGTATCATCTTTTACGGTCGCATGTGCTTATGTTTGGAGTAACATAGCAACATCACACAATGATGATTTACAAATGTTTGGTTTTACTATCGGTTGTAGAGCACGCCTCAATCCCCCGGTCCCAGAAAACTACTTTGGCAACTGTCTTAGCGGATGTTTTGCGTTGGAAAAAACAAAAATGTTAACGGGAAAAGAAGGGTTCATTAACGCTGCAAAATTACTTGGTGAAAGTTTACATAAGACGTTAAGCAATAAAAAGGGTGTCATGCTAGATGTAGAATCGGTTAGCGATTTATTCGCTGATGGGGTGCCATCAACTATGATTGGTGTTGCGGGAACACCAAAGCTGAAATTTTACGACATAGACTTCGGATGGGGGAAGCCCAAAAAAGTCGAAACAGTTTCGCTAGATTATAATTGTTCGATATCAATGAACGCTTGCAAAGAATCATATGACGATCTAGAGATTGGTGTTTGTCTTCCTGCTGCTGAGATGAAAACTTTTATTCATACTTTTCAAGGTGGTCTATTTTCGAAACAGACATACGTTTAGATTCTATTTGATTTTTTTTATTGTATCAAATTTTCGATGTGTTTGGAGATCATTAAGTATCCATTTTCTGTTTCCTGAATAAAATAAATGATCGTATTTGAGAGTTTTATTCATATTTGATTACCTCGTAAACTTTATTGCCGCCTTCTTTAAAGAATAATATTTTTTACTATATATAATTTATGATATCAATTTGGAACTAACTTGTTGATCGGTGGTGTTTTGTATTGTTGTTTTGTTTTACTGTAGTTCAAGCTGCCTTTCTTAAAATAAAAGAAAGTAAAGTAAAGCAAACGACGTCTTTCACGGGTTATGGGTATCTAATATCGTTTTCAGTGTTTGGGGAAGGTTAAGATGTAGACAGCCTTACTTCTACCTAAGGTAGAGAGACTGCTTCTAGTTCTACCAAAGGTATAAAGGACATCCGGCTTTTTGTATGGAGTGAGGATCGAACCCCTGACCTCTCGGTTGAGAGGCAAGGGGTTTTCCAACTGATCAAACCCTACTTGTTGCCTTTCTTAAAATAGAAAAGAAAAAAAATTTGAAATCTACTAAGTTTATAAATAACGCGAGGCGTAACGTGACAGCATGACCAAGTCTCTTGTCTTTATGGCTAAGGCGAAACTTCTACGTTTATAAGGCGTGGCATAAGGCAACACCAAAATATTTTTATATTTATATCATATTTCATATATATCGAATTTACAAAAAGACGTTACATAAGACGGCGTGACGACATGACCAAGCATTACGTCTTTGTGAGCCTTTTAGAACCATAAAATCTACTCATATTGTTAAAAGAAATGGAACTTTGATAAATGGTGCTTTTTTTTAAATCTGTTTTGCAAAAATGGGGTGTTTTTACTTCTTTCTTAATGTAAATATGGGTCTTCTTTAAGTTTTGTGCACCACAAGCCTTTTATATACTATAGAATAAAGCCCAAAATACATTTCGGTGGTTTGTCTATTGTCCCACTTTATATCCCTGTGGTTTTTTTAGCACACACGCATACCTTCGTTAGTAAAGTTACCCACCGTACACCCCTCCATTAGTAAAATCTGTCAATAAGGACTAAAGGTGCAAATTATTTCTCCGTTATCTCCAAACGCAAGAGAAAATATTGCATCATTAGTCCTCAAGAGAAAATATTTGCATCGTTAGTCCGTTTTCATATGTTTTCGTCTATTTTTTACGTTATCATACGTTTTTATCTGTTTTTGTCAATTTTTTACGTTTTCGTATGTTTTTACCCGTTTTTTAACGTTTTCGTCTGTTTTTTTTACGATTTTGTCCGTTTTCTTACGTTTTCGTCCGTTTTTATACGTTTTCATCCCTTTTCGTCCATGTTTATATGTTTTCTAAAATTTCTACGTTTTATCCGTGTTCGTCCGTTTTTATACGTTTTTATCTGTTTTTTACATTTTCATCCGTTTTTTTAGTAAATTTCTGTACGTTTTTCATACGTTTCGTCTATTTTTTATGTTTTTATCTGTTTTCGTCAATTTTTTACGTTTTTATCCATTTTTTTACGTTTTCGTCAGTTTTTTTACGCTTTCGTCCGTTTTATACGTTTTTGTCCATTTTTTTCCGTTTTCGTCCGTTTTCTTACGGTTTCTTCCGCTTTTATAAATGTTTCTAACCGTTTTTGTCCGTTTTTATACGATTTCATCTATTTTTTGCGTTTTCGTCCGTTTTATACGGTTCGTCCGTTTTCATACGTTTTCATCCGTTGTTATACGTTTTCGCCTGTATTTTTATTTTTTATCCGTTTTCGGTTCTTTTTTTTTACGTTTTTGTATGATTTTTTAATATATCCTTGGGCATATCTATTTTAAGATACAAACGAACCATTGATCCATCCCTGATTCTTTTTGAATAAGTATGTGAAGGCGATTTCCGTTTTAGTTAAAAATTTTGAGATCATGATTCGTGGTAATAAGTGTTAAAAATTTGAGATCATAATTCGTGGTAATAAGTGTTGATTTACATAGAACTTTGCCTGAAAAATATTTAATATCAAGGCAGCAAAATCACAACCGTCGTTGTTATTGTTTCCTGAATTTTTAAGAATGGGGATTTCATAAGAAAACAGATCTAAATCAATGTTCAAGATATTAATTTTTTTCTTATTAGAGAACCGTTTTTTAATAGCTTTCTTTTAAGACATGTCCATGCAACTTTTAGTTTGAGATGAAGATGATGTATCATATGTATCTTTAATAAGCGAGGAGTCAGGGTGAGAATCATTCGTTAAACTTAATGCATCATCGTACATAATAGCTGGGAATTTAGTTTTAAAGACTCGAAATAAATCAATGTTACCATTACTAAGTTGTCTCTTTATCTTACTGTACTTTGCAGTTTCATAGTTGAAAACTTGACTGTTCCTTTGAGCTTTTCCTTCAATATTTAAAATATATTTTTCCATGGTAATATCAGATTGTCCATTATTCTGAAACAAGATCCTCTTGTGCAATAGAAGGGTTGAAAGAACACAGCAAAGTTGTAATGAAAACCTAAAAAGCAAACAAACAAAACAAACGAATGCAAGAAAAAATGCAGAAAAACACAAATATACAAGCAATACAAATATATAACAAAGTTAGTCAAATAAATCTAATTTTAAAAACCTAAATTAAAATACTAACAAATACGCAAGTATTAAACAATTCACTCCCCGGCAGCGGCGCCAAAAACTTGATGTGTTGTTTAGTATAGGTATATTTGTGAATTCAAGTTTTAATATTTATATTTAGCCGACTTAACCTATAACAAACACTAACGAACAGTGTACCCGATCAATGTAGCCTAGCTGGTAAGTAAAGTTTCGATCACTAAGAGTGGAACGTTAACACTTAAATATCTATCAGTATTATAATCCTAAAGTTAGTCTAATTAAACCTAATCTAACGCAAGAGGGATTTCAGCCTGAGAGACTGGCATGATGTGTAGATTAAGTAAAACTAATAAAAGTAAGAGTGAAGAAAACAAGACACGCACGTACACAGATAGAAAACAGATAGCAATAAGAGGTCTAGCCGATAGTAAGGAAGATATGCTCGCTAATCGTTTAGTTATATATGATGTGTAATAAATAGGTACTTACTTTGTGGATGCTTGTTATGTAGTGTACTAAATTACCTAGATATATTGTAAAATTCCTGTCACGGCTAACTAGAAGTTCGTATTAATCTTTCCTTAATGATACTTTGTTAAACTATTTATCCCGTTAGGGCTTACATTAACTGTGCAAAAGTTGTTAATTAAGTAATTGTGCGAGCCGAGTCGACAAGGCACGATAATCAAGAGGTATCAATGCTTAAACACCAAACATTAATGCCAAATAAAACATCATATAATCATTAATGCATGTAGTATGTTAATGCGAATCTAATGAAAGAAAGAGCACGCTAACCAGATGATTAAAGAGTCCTAGTACAATTAAGCGAATCTCTCAATGTAATTACGCACTTGCAAGGCCTTCTTATGCTTCCGAATTCGTTCTTCTGGATGTGTCTTATGGTGCTTGGTCTTCTGTATTCGTGTGGTATATTGTGTGTGTTTTGAAAACAGCCGACCTTTATTTATAGTTTCTGGAAACGACATCCATACGGCGTATCAGTTTACTTGATAAACCGTATCTAGGTAACTTCGCGTGGGGTCCAAAATTATTATATTCTGGAATATTCACACACCGTCACAGGATACGGCGGACCTTTAATGCACATATGGCGCATCTCTTTTTCGTAATCTTGGAATGTCTTGGTGAAGTTTTCAAGTTGATACGTCGCATCTCTTGGATGTCATGCGGCGTATCTAAAGTAGAATAAGTCAGATCTTCAATGTTGACCAAGGTTTCATATACGACGTATGGCAAAAACCCATATGGCGTATGCTTCAAAGTCTGGCAATGATCTTCATATTCGTCTAAGTCTTGATGTACAGCATATATGTATAGAATGATACGGCGTGTCTACCTTCAGTTCAGTAGACTTTTCTAACTTGATCCATTTTGCCGCCCAAAATAGCTAACTTTCACCAATTGCTTGTTTTCAACTGAGAAATACAAAAGTAAAAGATTAAGTACCAATTCTCATATAAAAAAGCAATATTCGTAGGATAAATGATGCTAATAATATGTTGTTTTTTTATATCATCAATAATACTCTTTGTTCCATACAGATAGTGTCTCCAACTTTTGAGGGAAAAAACCACAGCGCCCAGTTCCAAGTCATGAGTAGTATAATTCTTCTCGTGAATCTTTAGATATCGGGAGGCATATGCAATCACTTTGCCCTTTTGCATTGGCACACATCCGAAACCTTGGTTTGATGCGTCACAATACACCATAAAGTCATCTAGTCCGTCAGGGAGCGTCAAAATCGAGGCATTACAAAAATTATCCTTCAGAGTCTGAAAGCTTCTTCTTGATCTTCGCCGCATTCATACTTCTTATCCATTTGTGTTAACGAGTTGAGAGGCTTGACAATCTTAGAGAAGTTTGTGATGAATCGACGGTAACAGCCTGCCAACCCTAAGAATGAACGTATCTCTGATGAGGTTTTAAGAGCTTTCCAATTATTTACTACTTCGATCTTACTAGGGTCCACATGAATTCCATTGATGTTAACCACATGCCCGAGGAAATGCACTTCTTGTAGCCGAAACTCGCATTTTGAAAACTTGGCAAATAACTTCTCCTTCTCGAGAAACTCTAGAATTAACTTTAGATGAACTTCATTTTCTTCTTTATACTTTGAGTAGATCAATATGTCATCGATAAACACGATAACGACTTTTATCAAGTGTGGCTTGCACACACGGTTCACCAGGTCATGAAAACTGCAGGTGCATTGGTCAATCCAAAGGGCATCATGGTAAACTCAAAATGCCCATATCGCGTTCTGAAGGCAGTCTTTGGGATGTCTGTTTCATGTACTTTTAGTTGATGGTATCCGGAATGAAGATCAATCTTTGAGAAGTAACGTGAACCTTATAGTTGATCGAACAAATCATTAATTTGGGGAGAGGGTAACGGTTCTTAATGGTCAGTTTGTTCAACTCGCGGTAGTCTATGTACATCCGAAATTAACCATCCTTCTTCTTGACGAATAATGCAGGTGCTACCCACGGTGAGTGACTCGGTCGAATAAAGCCTTTGTATTGCAGTTCTTGGAGTTGATTGGATAATTCTTGCATTTCAGAAGGTGCTAATCGATACGGGGACTTCGCAGCCAGTGTCGCTCCAGGAACTAAATCTATGCAGAATTCAACTTGTCGGTGAGGGGGTAATCCTGACTAGTCTTTGGGAAATACTTTAGGAAAATTTTGAACGATCGGAATGTATTCTAGTTTTAGTTCATTCGTCATTGTGCTCATAAGGGGCTTCGAGTTTTCTTCAGTTCACTCTCCCTGATCCCGGAGTACATCACCATTTTCTAAGGGGATTCAAACTACCTTCTCATGACATATTATCTCAGCCTTATGTCTCGACAACTAATCCATTCCCACAATCACATCAAAACTCCCATGCCCAAAAGGTATTAGTTCAATAATGAATGAAGAACCCTCTAATAGTAGAGTGCACCCTCAAATGATCCTATTAGTTTCTACCTTCTTACCATTAGCTACTTCAATTACATAATTGGGTCTTAAAGTACTAGGTTTCACATTTAACATGTTCACAAATTTAGTGGAAATAAAGTAAAATTGGCACCATAATCGAATAACAAGTAGCATAATGATCATCAATAGAAAATGTACCCCGTCATAATGTTTGGGTCATGTCGAGCCTCATTTGCATTCATGATGAATGTCCTTCCTCTTGGTTGGTTTATGGTGTTCCCTTGATCCTGACTTCCTCCAATAGCCAAACGGTTTCCACTTTGACCTGGTGCCCTGTTCAGCCTAGAACACATGTTATGATAATGATTTAGGCTTCCACACTCATAACATGCCCCTCGGTTATTCACTATGTTGACCGCATTTTGGAGTCGCATGTCTGACCATTGCTCGGCAATCCTTTGCAACTTGACCAGGCCTATTGCAGTTAAAACACACACGACATGGTACATGCCCAGGATGATGATAAGTACACTTAGCACACCTGGATAAAGACCCCAATATTCCTTTTTAACCGAATTATCTAACACAACGGGATTGACTGCCACAAACCCCTTTCCCGTTTTAGCCCTCTTATTGTCTGCCCAAGAGCCTTCGTGCCTACTTGGCTCACTATCTTTCTTCCTCTTTTCACCGCTCTTTGAAAGTGTTCCACACCTAACCGCCTCATCAGTTAGTGCCCCCGCCTTCGGTATGGCACTTTGAATTGTGATTGGCTCAGAGGCCCTAACCATTCCATGAATTTGGGGAACTAATCCATGAATGTACCTGTCAATATGCTTGGTCTCAGGAGTAACCAAATGTGGAACCAATTTAGCCAGCTCATGAACCTATCATTATACGCCGCATGGCCAGCTCCTACCATGGTGTGGTTCCAAAATTCCATTTCCAGTTTCTGCATTTCATTGATTGGACAGAACTCCTCCATAAGTAACGCCTTAAACTCATCCCAGGTCATACCTATAGTAGTGACTCTACCTCTAGCCTAGATTTGGGTATTCCACCAAGTAAGAGCTTTGCTGATTACTAAGCTAGCCGCGTACTTAACTTTTTGATTGTTAGCACAGTTTCTTATGTCCATGACGACTTGCATCTTCTCTATCCACCTAGTAAGTGCTAAAGCGCCTCCCTTGCCATCAAATTCCTTTAGCTTACAATCCGAGAAATTCTCTTATGAACATCCATTATTGTTGGTACCGTCCCTTTCATTATTAGGATTACCATTAGCAGGTCCACTGCCGTTACCATTGTTAAGAATGTGGTTACTCAAGTGAGTGAGAATTTTCAGAAGTAGTATGTGAAGTTGTTGTGTTATGATTGCAGCAATGTATGGATTTCCTGTCTCATTAGTAGTGGATCTGCGTATTTGGAGACATCTTCTATAAAAGGAAGGATATTCGTAAACATTAGATAGGCGGGAAAACTTACTACTACCGACTATACAAAAAGAATGCACACAAGCTACCACATAAACATGTCAATACCGATCAATGCAATCAAGATCACAAGTCAACATGGGTCGTGATGCGTTTATAATTATTGATGACATCAAATACTCCTGATATTTTTGTGTCAATTTCCACTGATTATGCTCATTATTTATATCATTTATATGGACATATGCTATGATTTCTTTATATTTGGCTTCCAGGTTATATATGAGCATAGAAACTGAAGAGACGTGGAATTAGAAAAACACTTACAAGATACATATTTTTGTAGTTCCACTATCTACTTACGCCGTAGCTATTATTTCAAATATAATGACTAAGTCAACGTTAACCAGTGATTACGGCGTAACTACCACATTGGTTTACGCCGTAATATTTTGAAGACTTAGAGAATTCTAATGCCTATGAAGGTCATGTAGTAACCTATGTATGAGTTTACTACGTAAAAAGGGAACAGAACGTGGCTCATGGAAGTGACGAGATTATGGCATAGCCAAGAATGAAGACTACAGTGTAAAAAGGGAACAAAACGTGGCTTATGGAATTAACGAGATAACGGCGTAGCCATGAACAAAGACTACGACATATATGAAACCCTAGACGGTTACGGCGTAACTACCTATATTAGTTACGCTGTAAATATCTATTTTTGGATAAGATCATCGATGATTACACTAGTTACGGCGTAACCACAACCCAAGGTTACGTCGTAGCTATATCGGGCCTATAAATACCAATCCTATTTCCAGCATTTTACATCATCTTTTCACCACAAAACACCAGAGAACGAAGTAGGGTTCCACAAGGGTGATCTACAACAGCATACAAAGCCATTTTCAAAGGAGAAATCACACAATTACATCAATAAGTTTTAGCGATTCTTGTTTTAGTTACATTTACGATTCCATGTCTTTCACTTTCATGCAAACAATTAAATCTTGTGTTATTATTAATATGAGTGGATAAGCACCTCTGGTTCTAGCCTAGTTATGATTCCTTTCATGTCTTGATTATGTTTTCACGCCTTTATTATTGCTCATAGTGTGTACATGTATAGTTTTTCGATAGATCCTCTAGTTTCGGTAGTTCTGAAGACCGGTTGTATCTTTTGCACTAGGAGAATTGACCATAGGACCTTAGTGTAATTGGTTGCGAGGATTGATGACCCTTGTGTGCGAATTGACCATAGGATCACCCTTTGGGTTGGATGAACTTAAGATGTTAGATGTGTGGCCTAAGTTCTGACCGGTCGGGCCACACAAAGAAATCATCTAGCATGTAGCGGCACTTAATGACTCAAACTAGTCTACCGTACTTTTGCTTATACAAAGGGGTCCTTTGGTTCCGGAACGGATTCTAGGGAGATAGGCTAGGCGAATTGAACATAGGATCCTAATGACAGTTATACCCCACTTGGAGCGATAGAAGGCTTATTAGAAAACATAGTCATTGCGTGATAGGAAGAATGATTAGGCTAGCACATTTTCTCTCTACTGCATTCAAACCAATTTAATATATGCTTTTCATTTATGTTTAGTAGTTTAATTAATCAATCAATTAAAACCCCCTTTAAAACGTGACATTAGACTTAAATTAGGATCCTAACACATAGCTCTTGGGACGACCTCGGCTTTACCGAATACTAAACTACACACGACTAGGTACAGTTCCCGTTAGTGCATAAGGTAGACCATAAGTAGACGAGACCATTATAAATATTAAAACCTTGTCAGAAATCCTGCATCAAGTTTTTGGTGCCGCTGCCGGGGAGCTGTATTTGGATTTTTGTTTAAGTCTTTATTTTAATATTTTTATTTTTCTCACATTTTTCTTTTAGTTTCAGGTATTATGGAAATGGCGGATATCGATACGCTTACTCTGGAGGAGTATCTTGCTATGACTAGGGAAGAGAAAGGGTCGGGCCTTGTGAAGCCGATTATTAGAGCGGATGTCCATTTTGAGATCAAGAACTAGTTCATGAGGGAGTTACGTTCAAACCCCTTTTCTGGAAACAAGAGTGAAGATGCTTATGAGCATGTTGAAAATGTCTTGTACATCGTGAGCCTCTTCAACATCCCAGGTGTTTCTCACGATGCTATCATGCTCTGAGTGTTTTCGATGAAACTCACTGGAGCAGCTAAAAGATGGGTTGATAGGTTGTCCGCTGGAACTATCAACACGTGGGATCTCCTCAAAAGAGTTTTTATCCAACGCTATTGCCCTCCTTTTAAGAAGGCAAAGCAACTAGAAGAGATCCATAATTTCATACAAGAAGGCGATGAAACATTGTACCAAGCTTGGGATAGGTACAATGATCTTCTCTACAGATGTCCTACTCATGACCTTAACAACTAGCAAAAGGTCAACCTGTTGTATAAAGGAATTAACATCGCAACGAGGCAAATGCAAGATTCCCTGGGGCCAATCCTTGGAATGACTCCAACTCTAGACCTTGAGGCTATTCAGAACATGGCTGACCACTTACAGAAGTGGCATAATGGAGACAACAACAGGAGCATGGTGGAAGTTTGGATGGGATCGCTTTGATTACTAACAAACTTGAAAGTCTTAGCAGGGATATGAAGAAGCTGAAGGAGAACGTACACGCTATTCAAGTAGGATACGAAACTTACAGAGGAGCTCATCTAGCCAAGAATTGCCCATTAAAAGAAGAAATTAAGAGAATTGAAGAAGTCAAATATGGTGAGGCTAATAGACAATTTCAAGGATACGGGGATCACGGAGCTAAGTATCGCGGAGGACCTCCAAAATATTATACAAGGATCGAGAACATGCCTCCATTTGAAGCCAAGAGACCCAGCCTCGAAGAGATGGTCGATAGACATATTAAGGAGTCTTCAATGAAAAATGATAAGTTTAAGGAATGGATGAATGAAGTAAAGGAAGACACGGACACGAACTTACGAAATCAAGATGCCGCAATAAAGAATTTAAAGACTCAAATTGGGCAACTTGCTAAGGATTTCAAAATTAAGGAAGTTGAAATTGTCACTAAAGCATGTAGAGCCGTTTTCACACAGGATGAGCTGGATGAAGTGCAGACCAATTCAGGGTTTACTAATGAATTTTGTGGAATAAACTACTTGCAGGAGAATGATACTTTTTTTGATTGAAAACGAAGGGTCCAACAAAAAAAAAGAAAGAGAAAGGGATTTAGATGAGAAAAGATAGAGTTAAAGATGATAAGATTTCAGACATCGGGTATATAAATCCCACCGTAACATCATCATATATCCAAATACAATCATTTCAAACCGCCCACTTGATATGTTAAAAAAAGCTAAAAAAAGAAAAAAAAGAAATAACACATTTAACTAAAATAGGCAAAACAAAGTTTGTAAATTAATAACTCAACTATTCTAAAAAGTTAGAATTAAGAAAAAAAAAAAGTGGGTGGTGAGGGTGGGGAGTCACTGATAACAAGAATATACTGAAAACCGGGTTTCTAATAAGCCAGGTCAGGTCTGCCGACAAATGTATTGCCAAGTTAACAAAAAAACTACGTAGCCAACACGGTCTCCCGAAAAAAAAAAAAAAAAAAAAAAAAAAAAAAAAAAAATACTTTCTACACCTAACCCGTCTAAGAAAATGCGCAGAATTAATTTTACACACAAGCTTTACACATAATTTACAAACACCATAAACTATCCATAAGATCATCTAAAAATAATACAAACATGTACACAATAGAGGCTTACACGAAAAAATTCGTCAAAAAATAATACCCACAAAAAAAAACGGCAGGGGCAACATAAATACGTATACAGAAACATAAATACGTATACAGAAATATTTGACGCAGAAATTTCTCCATACGATTATCGCAAAACAATCAAAAAAATAGCCGAGCGGGTGCCCTCCACTTGTTATACTGTGATGTATTGTAACTTGTTTAGGCTGCCTCCAATAGAGTCGATCGAGTGAGTGTGGCGATCGATTCACACTCGATCGTCTTGCTGTGGATCATGTCGATCGTCACAACTCACGCCCAAATCAATCGCATGGCCGATCGAGTTATAATTCACACTTTAAAACAAAAAACTTGTATCCGTTGCATATGAAAAAAAAAAAAAAAGAATCCTACCATTAAAATTAATTATTTTAAATGTTTTTGGCTAAAAAAAAAAACCGTACTAAACTACCCTATAAATACACAACATATTTAGTATTTACACACTAAATTCACAAATCTCATTTCACACATAATCAAAACTAGTTTAGTCGTTGTATTGTCGTAATGTTTTAATTTTATTTGAATTATTATGTAACGTTTTAATTATTAATGAAATTTTATTTTGTGTTAAAAATGTTTTAAAAAAAAAAAAAATAATAAAAAAAAAAAAAAATAAATTTGGTCGCCTTTACTGGGGCACTCAATCGCCTGAATATCGCTGGAGAGAGAAAGCTAACGTGACAGTGAAAAATAAAAGGATTGAATCCCCTTACTAGAACCAGCCTTACGTTTCGGTAAAAACACTTATTTCGGTAAAAAGACTTTTCTAAACGGAGAGCAAGTCTTGATCGTCGTGAAGAAATAAACAATTTTTTTGGTCATCTAAGTTCTAGAAGATAAAGCGGACAAGTACGTCTTGGTCACGAGTTGGAATAATTGCTTATAAATTTGACTTGCGCAACAATAGTGGAATGCCAAAAAAATAACAAGGAACATGTTAGTTGGCATTTTTGGCTGGAGTTAGTTTAATATAGACTCCATATTTTTTAATTTTAAAGACCCATGCAATAAACAAATTTTGGTCATTTATATTTTTCAACAAAATTAAAAAAATATATTTTTCACATTTTTAAAATAAAATATTTTGCAAACGGTAAATCGTTAAGCGACAAAAAATACACTATCGTGACAAGAATTTTTAATTTTCAGTAGACAATAATTTTGATATAATTTTGACGATTTTTTTTTCGAGTTTTGTTTCAGTGTTAAATTTTGCGTTTGAAACACATGTGATTTGTTATATTCGAAATCATGTGCGATTTCACAAATATTGTGTGATTTTAATAAATCACATGTGATTTTTTCATACAAAAGTTTTAACATTTACAAAAAAAGTTAAAAAAAAAGTTCGTCGAAAATATATATAGAAGTGTTCCTCTATAAAAAGACGATTTAATTCTCGTCATAATGGTATAATTATTTTAGTGTAATGATTAACGGTTTGTAAGATATTTAATATTAAAAAAAAAATGAAAATGATTTTTTCGGTTTTGATAAAAAATGAGATTGGTTTATTAAGCATTTAGAGAATTTGAGGTGTAAATTGAACTTTTGTCGTGATGATGACTAAATAAAAAAGAAATGCTTATAGAATAATTAACAATTTATGAGATTTATGATAGTATTTTTTTTGTTTGAACGAAGTGATTTGTGATAGTACGAAAATCAAATATAGAATCCCTTTTTAAAATACAAGAACCGTGGTCAAGTTAATCAGGGGTTAACACGTGATTAATAAGTTTCTTAAAGTGTAGGAAGATACAAATCTAACAGGTTGTCATAACATCAAAGCTCAAGATTCAACAAATCAAATACAATTTGTAAACCTGGAATTGATCGAGTCAAAGAGGAAGGAAATTTCCATGTAGCTTTAAATACACTCTTGACGAAGACATGAAAGACGACAAAGAAGATATTATAAACGAGCAAGAACATATGCAAACGAACTTTAATACATCAATTATGAGTCCCGACTAACTTTAATTTTATTTGTGCAAGACTTTGTTTGTGTTTGTTCGTTTATTGCATAAAAGTTCTTGTTGAACTTTTCATGATGACCGTGTTGGACGTTGTGTCGTTGTTTCGGATTAACCAGAGACAAGGTTAACATGCATGGAGTAATAAATAACTTTAACAAAATTACGAACATCCTAAATTTAGATTGTATATATTGCTCAGCATATCAGAGCACATCTTAAGCCATAACTCGTCATAAATATACACTTTCTAATCAACTTTAAAAACGTAATATCATAAACGGAAACTATATTGGATAACAATTACTACCATTGAAAGGTAACTTGTTGGACCAAATATTCGTTTAATTGAATGCAATTCCCCAAAGTTTGTACTCCTTGTGTCTAAAAAATTATATATATATCCACAAATAAAAAATCAATAAATTATGATATGTGTAATTAATGCAAATTTGAATAATAAAATATTTTTTTACTATCACAATTATTATAAAAATGAAAAATAAGTAATTAATTCATGTTTGATAAGAAGAACAAAATAGAGAAAATAGTCGCAATTAGTATCCATATATAAACATTTGACACTTTTTTCATGACAAATATAAATAGTAAAGTGAACATTTTTTGTTAGATAAATGGAGTAAATGATACTCTCTTCGTGCAATAATAAATATTCACATTACTATTTTAAAATGCTTGAAAATAAGTGTCAGTTTTGCATTTCAACAAATAAGAAAAGATTTCAGTGAAAAATATGATATTTTGATTGGTAGAGAGCGTAATTAATGATATTTCATAAACTTTTTGCATATTAGAAGTGGGTTTTTAATACTTTTTTTCGTTTTAAAATAATTGTCAGGAGACAAGAAACATATAGTTTAATAAAAGTAAGACCCTTACAAAGTTTAACCACTCAAATAAAATATTATCTCACTAATCTTTTTTTTTATTACTAAAAATGAAAAATGAACAATTATTTTGAGATAACCGAAAAAGAAAATATAGATAATAATTTCCAGAGGGTATAAGATTGAGGGTGTGATAAATCGATAAAAGATAATATAATAATAAGTGGATAAAAGATTCAGGCCACATATATAATGCAACCAAAAGCTTACAAATATCAACTTCGAGGGCCTTTAATAACAAAGATCCTTATGTGATAAACAAGGCACTCATCTTATAAACCTCCACTATAAAATCAACTCATTTTGGAACTTTGAAAGGAGTTAGTCAAGTACATCAAATGGCTTCCCATCATCCCATCTTGTCTGTTATTGAACGGTCTCAAGTATCGCCACCACCAGCTACCGTTGCCGATAAGTCGTTACCTCTTATCTATCTCGACTTCTATTGGTTACGCGCTCCTCCCGTTCACAATCTTTTCTTCTATGAGCTCCCACTCACTAAAACCGAGTTCTTGGAAACCATTGTTCCAAGTCTTAAAAACTCTCTATCTATCACCCTTCAGCATTTTTTCCCTTTTGTAGGCAACTTGTTCATTTATCCTAATCCCAAAAAACCTGAAATCCGTTACGTTGAAGGTGATTCTGTCGCAGTTACTTTTGCAGAGTGTAATCTAGATTTTGATGATCTCACTGGAAATCACCCAAGAGATTCTGACATGTTTTATCATCTTATACCACTACTTGGCCAACCCGAGAAAACATCAGATTACACAAAGCTCCCTATCTTCGCTGTCCAAGTGACATTTTTCCCTAACCGCGGATTTTCTATTGGTTTGACGAATCTCCATACACTCGGTGATGCTAGCACTCGGTTTTGTTTCTTGAAGGCGTGGATATCAATCGCAAGGTCTGGCACTGATGAGTCATTTTTATCAAATGGAAGTTTGCCGACATATGATAGGGTGGAGGAAAACCCTATAGCAGCCGATGGTCTTCTAAAGTTTGTGAAGTATGAAACTCTTAAAGAGGATTACGAACATCAAACCCTATCTGGGCCGACAGATAAAGTTCGAGCCACGTTTGTTTTGACAAGAAATGTCTTGAATCAGTTGAAGAAAAGTGTATCAACCGAACTTCCAACCTTAGCATATGTATCATCTTTTACGGTCGCATGTGCTTATGTTTGGAGTAACATAGCAACATCACACAATGATGATTTACAAATGTTTGGTTTTAGTATCAATTGTAGAGCACGCCTCAATCCCCCGGTCCCAGAAAACTACTTTGGCAACTGTCTTAGCGGATGTATTGCTTTGGAAAAAACCACAATGTTAACGGGAAAACAAGGGTTCATTAACGCTGCAAAATTACTTGGTGAAACTTTACATAAGAGGTTAACCAATAAAAAGGGTGTCATGCTAGAACTAGAATCGGTTAGCGATTTATTCACTGATGGGAAGCCATCAACTATGATTGGTGTTGCTGGAACACCAAAGCTGAAATTTTACGACATAGATTTCGGATGGGGGAAGCCCAAAAAAGTCGAAACAGTTTCGCTAGATTATGATTATTCGATATCAATGAACGCTTGCAAAGAATCATATGACGATCTAGAGATTGGTGTTTGTCTTCTTGCTGCTGAGATGAAAACTTTTATTCAAACTTTTCAAAGTGGTCTACAGACATACGTTTAGATTCTATTGGATTTCTTTTTCTTATTGTATCAAATATTCGATGTGTTTGGAGATCATTAAGTATGGATCGATTTTCTGTTTCCTGAATAAAATAAATTTTGTATTTCAGAGTTTGATTCATATTTGATTACCTCGTAACTTTATTGTCGCCTTTTTTGAATTCTTTAATTAAAGAATAATATTCCTAATCTATATTTCTATACTATTGTATAAAAGGTGTATGATTAAAGTTAAATTATTATAAATGTTAAATGTTGAAAAATGGTCGATGTCAATGTTGAATTCAAACTTTTAATGGTGAATGTTTAACTGAAATTGAATTGCAATACAATTAGTCGTGTAATAATCTTGGGAAGTATTAAACCTAAATTAAGAAGCATTTTTTAATTGGTACAACTCACAGATTGAATACCACAAGATACAAGCTGATCAATCGTTATGGAAATTAATTCCCCTTGACTTCTGTATGGAAATTAAGATAAACACCGGAATAACTTTTGTATGGAAATCAATTTTGTCCTTATCTTAACTACATATAAAGTAAAAACTACAATTTTTTTTGAAATTTCACAAAAGTGAAAAACTTAATCTATGTAAGGAATGTACATCTATGTAAGGAATGTACAAGGTCTAACAATGCAAGGTCAAAACTTAAAGCGTGTATTTTCAAAGTGCAAACCGTGTATTTTATTTGATAAGTATAGAAAGGATTTTATTAAATACAAAACTGAAAATGTACTTTATCAACATATAGAAATGATTTGACAAAAGTTGAAAAGAATTGAAACTTATGCCAATCAAAGTGCAAATAATAGTCAAAACTTATAATTTGCCAAACTATCTCTTCTCTTCTCTTCTCTTCTCTATATATAAAGTGGAAGCCAACATCAATTGTTTAGGTTATTGAAAAATATGCTCACCTCTTCTCTATACATAAAATGGAGGCTAACATGGTTTTGGATGTTGTTGTACCAGTTGAGCCCGTTCGAACTGAATCCGAGGTTTACATTTTACCTCTTTTTTAGCTATCATATATGTTTACTACATTGTTCTAATATCTTGTATCTTATTTCTACTTGTTAGATTGACTCAGAAATACTCGATCAATGCTTTCACACCTATGGAACTTGAGGTAAAGGCAACCCTACTCAAGCTTTTGTTGACAGTGAGGTAACCGGGATATACCATTTCTTTTTGTGCATACAATGTACTAAACATGTGTAAGCTGGGTTGTTTGTTATTTGTAGGACCGATAAAACATATGATTCATGTGGTTCGGGGGGTCGGGGAAGCTCAAAGAATAAGAAAGACATGGTATTATTTAGATTGAAGAAAAGGGAAGATGTGTGTGTTTCTAGAGAGAAGAAGAAGAAACCACACACACTTCTTTATAAAATATGAACTTCCTCCCCTCCTAGTTGGGACTAGGAGGTGTATTTATACATAGCAAAACCTAACTTAGCACTATTGACTAAACTAGTCCTTGTGAATGAGTAAAAGAAGAAACTAATGCAATTCCCGTAATGACTTCACTTTAGCGAGGCTAACAATCTCTCCCCAAGTGATGTCATACGGGAGTTGCTTACAATGTTCCCTACAAGCAAAATCAAATATAAAACATAAGCGCAGCAGCTCCAAGAGTGTCTTCATAGTCTTCAAACTTCATGAATCTTCTCAGCTGCCATCTCTTTACTTGCAGAAGAACAATATGAGCAAATCTAATTAGGGATTAAATCTGACCTTTTGCTCTCCCCTAATTAGTGCTCTCCCCCAAACTGACAACATTTCTGATGAATTTCCTGAATTCGAAGAAGTCTTTTGATAGTTAAATTAGAACCGTCTTTAGTCTTCTAACACGCAGCGGAAAATGTAGAAAAGACTGTCGACTCGACCTTCTTCAAGATTGTCCATTCGGGGGAATAAGAAAACAACATCTTCATCTCACCAAATGCATTCCAGTTATCTTTCATATATCAAATCAGCCCATAATGTACACATTTCTCTCCCCTAAAGGTTACGATTTATCAGAATCAGCATATAATTGTGTACATGAAGCATTAACTGGAAGCATTCTATCATAAATCAAATCAGCCCGTGAGAAGATGTCGATGAACAATACCATTTGAAATTGTCTAACTCATCTCAACCCCCTGTATCAAAATTCAACTGCTGTCTGTAGTAACCACATGTGAAGATAACCCAATATGACGAACTTGAGAATGAAGTCAAATCTCCCGGACTGATTACTTAAGCTTGTACTATCCTTGTGAAAAAGAACGGTGTACCCAATGTACAAAACCTCTTGGCGTATCCTCAACTACGTGAGACACCGAAGTGATAGCTACTTTGTGGGTTAAGAGAGAAAGAATCACAAAAGTAACTAGATAGCAAGTCTTCATCACACTCAATATATTTGCCCAGACAAGTCATCTTCGCGGAGTGGAAGAAAGAAAGAAGACGAAATAAGTAAACTTGCCCGTCAAACGTCACTTCACACCCAAATAAATAATAAAGAGTCATCTCCGTGGTCACGTTAAAATTCATCGAAAACTTTAGCCGTGGAATAGTAACCTCGTGAATTTTACTTAAGACCAAAATACCATTCGTCTATCAATACCAAATATTATCAAAACTAATGTATCTAAAAAATTTAGAAAACATGGTTTGATAGTCCAATTGTTACGAGTGAAACATTACCCCGTCATTATATGATCCGTTAGCCCAATCCGACAGATTATATCACCATAGCTCAGCCCAATAATCAGGATCCATCCCAAACACAATCAAAACCTGATCCAACATTTATAATAGAGGCTCGGTCCGGATCCACTAGAGTAGACCCGATCCAACACATAACCGGTTATACTAATAGATAGCAACCCTAATCTCACACATCATTAACCTAAACACACTAAACATTTCATCTCCGCCTCTCACCTTTATTCACTCTCCAAAAAGTAGATCTCAACAGATCTTATCTCTCCATACCAACATCTGCTTCTCAGATGTATCATCACAATAACCGATCTCACACAAACAAAAACAACTTCATATGATTTCTGCTTAGATCCGTAACTCACAACCGAAGAGAACACTCCACTTTCGTTATCAGAAGTGCATAAGACAACGATTTTAAGGTCTCGATGGAGGTCTCGGGTAGGTTAAATGATTTGTGTTTTGTTTTTGTTTGAGTTTTGAATTAGAACGAACCTAAGAAAAGATATAACATACTTGTTATAATCTTTCTTTGTTTTTCGGATAGAAGCACAGTTGGGTCTATGATGATGATGATTCAGTTGAAATAATCTTTAAAAGATTACACAAAATCTTGAATCCAAGCTGAGATCTTTCTTGAATTTAATGTTGTTCTTCGAATCTTTTTGAAGGGTAGAATGAGATGGAGGATTTGTTTGTATTGGTTTAGGATTTGTTGATGTTTGTACGGTTAAGGTTTTGTCGAGTCTGATGATGGGTATTAACCTGAGGTCTCACGAGTCTTCGTAGATGGTATTTTGTGGTCATGGTCAACTTTACGCTTAACTTTTTTCCATTTCAGCTCAATAATTTCTTACGCGTAACATGCTTATGCGTAGCCTTACGCGTAACCTTTCTTAGGCGTAAAACCAGAAGCTTAAGCGTAAACGCATACGCGTAATTTTTTCTACGCGTAACTTCACAGCTACGCGTAACTCCACTGTAGATTCTTCTTACGCGTAAGTTTAGGGTTTTGACCCTTTGACCATTTTTCCGGCGAGTTTTTCGGACCAAAAATTTCGTTCAGCTTCATATATACCCAGAAAAAAGCATAAAAACTGCTTCTTGACCCATTAAATCATGAGAAACTGACGGTTGACCACATGGTATTTCATGAGTATTGGTACAAAAACAAGTCACAAAAACATATGTTACAAATGAAACTGATATCTGGACACAAAGAGACAGAAACAAAAACATTGAAACAGCAAATAAACTTTTGACCTTTTTGACCAATAATGATACAATAATATGTGTAAACTGTTACACAAAAAAGTTGGAAAAATTTTTTTCCAAGACAACAAAAATCGATGAAAATCAGTTTAAACACATAATCGAAACCACACAAATCTTAAAAATACACAACCTGGCTCGTTATACCAATTGTAGGACCGATAAAACATATGATTCATGTGGTTCGGGGGGTCGGGGAAGCTCAAAGAATAAGAAAGACATGGTATTATTTAGATTGAAGAAAAGGGAAGATGTGTGTGTTTCTAGAGAGAAGAAGAAGAAACCACACACACTTCTTTACAAAATATGAACTTCCTCCCCTCCTAGTTGGGACTAGGAGGTGTATTTATACATAGCAAAGCCTAACTTAGCACTATTGACTAAACTAGTCCTTGTGAATGAGTAAAAGAAGAAACTAATGCAATTCCCGTAATGACTTCACTTTAGCGAGGCTAACATTATTACTTTGTAATGTTAGGGTCTGCTAACAGAACAGTGATGCTAGTTTGAATGGACCAAAGTTGATAATAACCAATTTTTTATTATAGAAAACCATGTATACAAACATGAGAAAGAATGAACATGGTAGTCGGTTATACATTTTTTTTTTAATTTTTTTTTGAACGGCAGTCGGTTATACAATTACATTACATGATGTTTACGAAACCGATTTATACGAACTAGATGGACATGGTTACTGTAAACAAATTGCTTATGTATTTTACTATATGAGAAAATATACGCATACTAAAGGATATGAACATAATTGAACATTTGAAATATATATACTGGTCACTAAAATGAAAGAGTAGGTTAGGTTACTACGGAATACTGATATGAATTGAAGTTTATGGCGTATTATTAAACTTGTAGTTTACAAGTTAGAGCAAGTCATTTATAAATATAAATTCACGATGGGTTTGTATTACTTTGTAATATGAGTGTCTGCTAACAAAACAAGGGTCGATTAGTTTGAAGAAAAATCATAAATTTAATGGACTGTCGCATTAAACTTAAGTTGCTAAGACATTCATTCTCTATAATGAAAATTGATAGTACAGTGCATGAACCAAGCACAAAAATGTTTATATGAAAGGCTGTGTTGGGATTGCTTGCTTTTTTTTCTACTTATAATTTTAGTTCAAGAAAATAAGCACCTTTTTTTTCCATGCAAATAATAAAATCTGGTATTAAATCTATACTCCTTTATAAAGGATTTAGGACATTCTAAATTAAGGAGTCTTAAAAATATTAAGACCATAAACATTTCTTATAATAGAAAGTTACACATAAAAGGTTTCAAGCCAAAGTTAAATGTGTATTAATTTTTCCCTTAAAAATTCAGACTTGTAACATCTTGGAATTTAAATCTGTAGTCATATGCTACTTTGTAACGGCCCATTAAGAATTTAAATCTATACTACTTTGTAACGGCCCATTAACTTGTAACATAACAACAGCCCATTTAATCCCTCAAGCCATCCAGTTTTGACACACGCTCAGATTCGTATCTCTTTCTCTTTTCTCTCTAAAACAAAAACATACACCCTTCTGATACCAATTCACCCACCAGCTTACCACCACCACCTAGCACCGCAACCATTACGCCGCCGCCATCACCATCAGCATCAACGGATTCCGCCACCAACACCAGAAGTTTTTGATAAGTTTGGTGGTGTTTGAGTTTGGGTGGTTTCCTTAATGTTTATGTGGTTTCGGTTGTGCTTTTGTGGTTCTGGTGTTTTGACAGGATATAACCGGATCTCGTTTTTTTCCTCATATGCTTGGTGGCTCGAATCTCTTAAGATCTATGTTTGATTTGTTGGTTTCTTAGTTTCTAGATTGGGACTTTTTTTACTTGAAATCTCTTTCGGATCTGTTAAAGGCTCATCTTTTTAGACTTATGTGTTAGCCTTGAAACTGTTACTTGATTTGTTTAGGGTGTTTATCGTGGGGTTTTTTTTTTTTTTTTGGTGGCCACCAATTTGTTTCGGGTGTACTTGACGTTTTGGTGTTCTTGTCTTGGGAAAGTTGGAAAATATTCCTGCTAATATTGGGGGCATGAGAGTAGACTTAATCAATACAAATGTAAGTGGAATTAGTAATGAATCCTTATTTTCAAATCGTAAGTATGGTTTTTTAAAAGATCTAAATATTGAATTCTATTTTGCTGGATTAATAATATTGGACCAATAGATTGTAGATTTATTTTTGAGATACTGTATTAATATTATTATCAGGTTAACTCAAACCCGGTTAGAACCGACCCGATATAACCCGAACGTGATTAGACCCAAACTCGATAACCCGATCTTTTATAGGTCGGGTTACGGATCATATTTTTAAAATGCAAAACCCGATTCAACCCGATCCGATTAACTTGATAACACCCCTAATTGTGTATGTGTGTGGCGATGGTCGGATAGTGTCGTTTGTGTGTTTCTGAGATTTTAGATGGTCATAGTGTTCAACATATCTTGAAGGTAATGTCTTAAAAGGCCAGATCCGGTTTGTGACTGGAAAATTACATATTGGAGGTTTATTTTTTTTGGTTCTGGTGTATTTTGACCTCTTAAAACATTTATAAAAAAGAAATGAGGCCATGAAATATTTGAATTCGAAAATGCATTGGATAGAATTTAGAGAATTGAGAACAAATCCTAATGCACACTTCAATTTATGTATGCTTACACTCAAGAGAGTTTACGTTTCTATAAGAATTGTATTAGCTATTTTGTAAAGATTTTCAAACATTTGTATTTTGATATTAAGCTAGACACTTTGATTATGAAAATTCAAAAATTAAAATAGATTAACTGATTTTGCTAAACACCTAAATTTTGAAAGCAAAAACAACATACCAATAAAAGCATTAAAAAGATGATATGAACTAATGCTTAGAAATAATTTATAATAGTACCATTTTGTTGATTTCATTGCATTCGTCATAGTATTCACTTCTCTACTAAATCCGCCATGCCGTTGGAGTGTTTTTATATCTTAACAAATATTAATGCCACAAATGAATACAAACTGATGTCACCTCACACAGTGGTACAAAAAGACTACTCGCAAATCAACATGATCGGATTTTGCTTTGAGACTACTCGATGTGCGCACTTTGGGAGGTTCTCCAATGTACAAATCCACTTTAAAAAAAAAAGAAAAGAAAAGAAAAAAAAAAACCAACAACTTACATTTATTTTTATTTCAGGGTACCCGCGAGCTATTTTATAATTAGAAGGCTTAAAAATTTAGCTAATATCACTTACTTAATATAGAAATTAATAGTCAATAGCTTACATCATACACATAATAAAACTTACATTACAAACTAAAAATTAAATGTATTCAATTATGTTGACTTATAAATTGTAACAACCCTTTAACATTAAGGGGCATTTACATACATCCTCAACCAAACTTCAATAATTACATATATCCCCAAAGCATGCTTTAATAGCATTGTACATCATGCATTACAAACTTGTGTTTTGAAGAAATATGTAATTTTTAAAGTTTCCTTGGGTACATATGAAATTCCCCTAACAATAAAGCCCATTGATTTTGATTTGTTAGTTATCACAATTTTAGTAACAGTTTACGTCATCTAAAAAGAAAAGAAGAAACACACAGGCTCTACACTTTCATCCTTCTCACTCTTTCAAAGTTAAAACACACACAGTCGGTCACCACCTCACCTCCGCCGCCACTGTCCGTCGGTACCTAACATCATCGTCATCCCTACCACTGAGACCCCCACACCACCAGATTCTCCATTTTTTGAGGATTTTTTTTAGAGATTTTCTTTTTAGATATAAATAATTTTTAAAATTTGTTTTTTTTTATCTATATATCTTATTTTTTTGACTTTGTTTCAGATAATCCGTTGTTGCCTCACCGGAATCTTCCTTGCCATCACGGGAATATGTTGTTGCCTCCGAAAATGTATTAAGTTTGATGTGTAAGTTTTTTCTATTTTTTGTATAATTACGTTTTTTTTCTTCTTTTTTTTGTAAGTTTGTTTAAATGCTTATTTGTTCATGGGCTGTTGCTAGCTAATGTATAGCTGTTTGGGCTTGTCTTCTTGGTTCTTGTTGGCGTTGTTTTTTGCAGATAAAAGATTTGGGAAGAGCATGGAATGGTTTAGATGAAACCTCTTGATAGATTTCAAGAGCAGTTATAAAGAGTGTTCTTTTTTAGTCAAAGTTTTGGTTTCTTTGAAGGTGTAGATTTGACCTTCTTAGTTTGTACTATCTAATAGAGGACGTGAATAGATAGTGTTGTTGTACACTTATACGTTTGTGATTAAACTTGTAGGCTCTTTAAGTCCGTTTGTCGTCATATTAATTTGCACATGCTTTTTCTAACTTTACCTATTTAACACATGAAAACCATTAGCACCATAAACTAATCTATCTTTTTAGCAATATCTCATACTTGTAACCATAATATATAATGGAAGTACAAGTGTACACGGGTACCCGCCGCCACAACGCGCGGGTACCCGGCTAGTTTTAACAATGCATGCATGATCTTAATATCGATCATGCATAAAATCTGGTTCTATCTACATGTACTTTCAATTTCAAATAAGCCATAAGCGTGAGAAGTTATCTAATCCAGAGACCCCCTAATTAGATTTCTCAATATACTCTATGTCTATTTGAAGAGATATCAACATTTTTCTCCATCTGCAACTTGAATGGCATCATACACTTCGGCAGTGTTCCTTTGAAAAACTTTGAAGCCGAGGAGAACACAATTTCATATGCGCCTTAGCTTTGCGATAATTATCAATAAAACTATCAATAAAGCTCAAGGCCAAACAATTCCAAATGTGGATGTCTATTTGCTTGACATTGTTTTCTCCAATGGCCAACTTTATGTTACTTTGTCTAGAGGGATATCACATAGAACTACAAAGGTATCAGTGAAGCCGGTCAAGGAGGAGTTTACACCTCAAATATCGTGTACAAAGAAGTTTTATGCGACGAGTAACGTGTATTGTTAGTTATTATCTCATAATTGATTTAATGTTTTATTTTCAGTTTCACTAAATATTTTTATATGTAGTTTGAAACATATTAAGAATTTTTGCTAGAGTTGAATTATTGTATGTTATAACCATTTGCAATTACATTTTGATCTTTTCACATTCTATTTTAAACGTTACACGAAACACTTACCACAATATTGTATATCGATAATTGTCTGCCGCTAGGAATTTCCGTTGCTATGCACGGGTACTCGCCTAGTATTTTACTATATATTTATTTTAAGCTTTAAGATATTAACAAGGAGTCGGCACCTGCCGCGTTGCGGCGGGGACTTTTGGGGAATCTCTGGTCAAGTTTCTGTATAAAACCTAAAAACACCATTAGAATATGGAGCAACAGTGATGAAAATTAGCGACCAAATTAGTGTGTCGCAAAAAAAGGTTCACAGTGACGGATTAGGGATAGATTAGCTACAAAATTTGCTTTGATAAACTAGCTACAAAAATAGCGACAAATCAGTAACCAAATTAGAGAGAAATTAGGCATCAGTCACAATTCTATCTCTAAATGTAATCATATAGAGACGAAGTTAGCGACAAACTTAGGTTGGAACTATTTGCGAAAATTATGACGACATAGCGATGGATTTTTTTGGCTGTCTCAAATACGTCGCTACGTTTTTTCACTTAGTTACTGATTAGTGACTGTTCTTTGAGGAACAATGAAAGAGTAACAACCAAAAAGTCTTTATACGTATTTGAAAATCTCCCAATCGCTAACAATGATGGATGCTAGGTTATCTTTACGATGATAAGACGAGTCAAAACAACCACAAAAGTATGAAGACCAATTTAGCAAAATTAAATTGGAAAAATGGTCTAAAAAGGCATCCAACTTGCCACTTTTTCCTTTTGTAGGCATCATACTTGTAGTTTTCCTATTGCAGCATTCAAGTTTCTTAATTTTCCTATTGTAGGCATGTAGCACAAAAAAGTGAGGTGACAATAGAAAAATTAAGGATGTTGGATGCAATGCCTAGGAATATTAAGATTAAGGAAGTTGGATGTTTACAATAGGATGATTAAGAAAGTTGGATGCTACAATAGAAAAATTAAGAAAGTTAGATGCTACAATAGGAAATTAAAAGTTTGGTGCCTACAAAAGAAAAAAGTGGTAAGTTGGATGTCTTTTTATACCATTTTCCCAATTAAACTTAAAGAAAAAACACGTAATGCGATAATATTTATATCAGGACATTTTGATTATTATGTTATATGATACAACTTGAGGAGTAAGATCTTAAGTTTATCCATGAGTTTCACAATTTTAATATATTCAAATACTTTAGTCACAAATACATTAAAGTTATCAATTATAAAATAAGTAAAATTTTAGACATCTTTGGGATATTTAACAACAATATTTTCATTTGCTAAAGTCAATGGCAACATTTGTAATTTGGCTAAACTTAGTTATTTGGACTTAATCATTCTACTATATTCATTTGGTCTAAGACAATTATTTAATCTATAAAACTAACATTATTTGTTACCATAAGAAAGTAAGAAAATGCTTTACCAATTCCTAAAAATCTTATTTGGTATTACCTTTTAAAATTAATATTTATATCTCTTTACCATATTAAAAATTAATATATATATATATCTCTTTACCATACTAAAGAATAAATATTATTACTTTTTAAATTTGATATTTTATATCACTTTACCATAGTAAAAGAACAAATTTATTAGCAAATATAAAACAAAAGATAATCACAGGAGATATGAAACCAACCACACAGATAACTCACCCACAAATAATGTAGGCGGCAACAGTTAAACTATGTAGGCGACAACATGTACTTCCCGCCAACTAGAGGATGTAGAGGAAAACGGTTAAATCCTTTGATTTTAGTCAAACAAATAACCCGGGAAACAAAAAATGGAGGTAACAGTTACTTACCAATTTGGTTTAACAAAAAGCTCAACCCTCTTATGTTAATTCATTCTCTCACTAAAGAAAATTGAGGGACACCAGCAACCTATGACCCTAATTGGAGGTACAATTTGGTCTCTATGTTTCAATTAATTGTCTATTACTTCTTTGAGTTACATGATTACATATATGAAATCGAATTGATGTATGTTAGCTCTACAATTTGAGGATAAGTTCTAATTCATTCTCAAACTTGGAAAACTTTACTAAACATTTGATATTGAATATAATTATAATAGCTTCTCAAAAAAATTATTGTAAAGTGGTGCCTTCCATCAGTTTTGGGATTTCATAAATATTTCTAAGTAGTGCCTTG
This sequence comes from Chrysanthemum seticuspe, assembly GCA_019973895.1. Classification (NCBI taxonomy): domain Eukaryota; kingdom Viridiplantae; phylum Streptophyta; class Magnoliopsida; order Asterales; family Asteraceae; genus Chrysanthemum; species Chrysanthemum seticuspe. The sequence goes on from BPTQ01000008.1 coordinate 54,106,936, forward strand.
CATTATTTTTGCGATTGTTTGTTGAAACAGAAGTGCAATATAAGCAGGAAAGAAGCTACAATATGTAACATCTCAACGGTGTGTAGCAAGAACTTTAACGATCTTTGTATCCAAATTAATTTTAAGTTGCAGAAGTTTTAAATTAGCTTTCAATATGAAAGTCTTCAAAAGTGTCCATAAAAATCAATTAATTTTCTAGCGCAAACTCGCTATAGTGAAGTAAACTCCCTTCAAAGTCAACGTAGCTACTGGTTACAATGAAGTGAAAGTAAACCCCCTTGACTACACGCAACTTTTATGCTTATATTGGCTCAAAATCAGCATTACCATACAGGAAAATAAATAACATTTACACTTTTTGGTTGAATTGTAGGGCTTGCTTATTCTTCCACTCCGTAATGTTTGCTACTATGAGAAGTTGTTATCTTCGCCCACATCTTTAATGACTGCACATATACAACATACAACAGTCAAAATAATGTCTCATATCAACACTTGCTACAAAAATGCAGCCACAAGATGTAAACGTATAATGTAATTTAGATTATCTAATATGCTAGTGTACATGTTATTTTTTGCGGGTAACTAAAGCAACTGTACAACTGACCTTAAGTGGGTTGTTTCATCGCATGTGCATCTGTGGCCAATATTGAAAAAACTTGTTTTCCCGTGTCAACAGTGTTTGCTGCAATGGAAAGTAGTCAGCCAAAGCTGGTTTATATCAGCCTCAATAGCTGACAGACATACCATGTAACAATCCTCATTTTCAGGATTTCTATCCATTCTCGAATTTTTACGATTCACTCTTTACTATTCACTTTTACTATTCATCCCGTAATTTTTTTGTTTTACTGTCATGACAAGATAATTAATACTCGGCGAGTCGTCCTGACGACGTACGTTGAATCCATCCAGAACCAATTTCACAAAATCGTGTCTAAGATTTACTTTTAGGTTTAAACGATATTTAGGCATCCTGATATGTCTATACAACATTAAAAAAAGAGAAATATAGGTTTTTCACATCATACGACAATTTCATAAGTTTTGGAATTTTACGTTTTCTGGTTTTGCGTTTTACGCATCTTAAGCTTACGGTTTTAGGTTTTCACGACTTTAAGCATCTCGATAAAACTTATCACTCATTTAAAATGTTATTATAGAGTACGTTGATAAGTTTTACACATTTATAAGCTTTATATTTTTAGGATACCCGATTTTAAGTTTCGTGACTTAACGACTTACAGTTAGCGATTTACGGGACCAAAACTCACTCCGTAACTTATATAAGGCCAAGATTCATCCACCTAGCCCCTCCCCTTGACCTTGAACGTGTATAGACTAAATCACCTTGGCCTTGGTGGCTTGGTGAGAGCCATGGAACATTTAGAGCATCATGTGTTACATTAAGAGTAGGGGTGTTCAAAAAATCTGAGAAACCGATGAATCGAGCCGAACCGCTCAACCCGAAACCGAATAAACCCGAAACCGAATAAACCGAAACCGAAAAAAACCGAAACCGAAAAAACCCGTTTATCACGGTTCTGTTTCGGTTTTTATATTTTGATATCCGCGGTTAACAGAACCGGACCGTGCTTAATACATGAAGGTTTTTTTTTTAACTATATTTTTAAATAATTGTACAAGTATTAATTATATTATTGCACTAATTTTATTTTACAACGCATATTTTGCTTATAATATTAACATTTCTAAACATTTATGTGTGAAAGTTGATAAATGTGATCGTAATCTATAAACATCGAATAACTATTATTTTGTTAGTTGATTATGTATGGATGTTTGAATGCAATTATTCTAACAGGATAACGTTTATATGACTATTACCTATTAAATGTCATTTAATTTTACTAAAATGACATTTTACGTTCTAGAACATGTTAATGTTTATACGGTTAAACTTGATTAAACGTCTAAAATGGTTAACCGTGACCCGAACCGCGGGTAACCGCTCATTTAGGCTACCCGCTTGTCCGGTTACCCGCCTAGTACGGTTCGGTTTCGGGTAGTAAAATTAATTACTCGCCCCACGATGGATAGTTTAAATTTTCCAACTAACCGAACCGAACCGCCCCGCGAACACCCCTAATTAAGAGCCATAGAAAGTCCTAAGGTTAAAAACAACCAAGTATGCATCTCTTGGTTCATTATAGACCATACCTTAGTGTAACTAACCTCATAAAGGCTCTATAAATACCCCCTCCTCCTCTCTTGGTCGTTCATAACATCACAACCACCAAACAAACCTTCATTTTGCTAGTTCCTTTCAAGTATCATTCAAGAGTTCGTGTTCCATATCAATTCCAAAGCTCTTGTTAAGCTTTGATTGATCCAGAGTCCTTGTTTTCTTCTATCCTTTGGTGATCTTCCATCCACAAGAAGTGTTCTAGTAGAGACTTCAATTTCCTTCTCAAGTAGTCACAAGTTGGTGTCAAGATCTTGAAGAAGTTGGAAGCTAGAGATCCTAGTTCAATCAAAGCCCTAATCCTTGTTCTTAATTTCCTTTCTTTAGAAAGCCAAAAGTTGTAAGAAACCCTAACACACTCTCTTGCTCAACATCATTAGCATATTTCTCATACTTCATTTATGCTATATATGTTCTTTATGTTATGATCATGATGTACAAAAATCTTTGAAACAAGTTTTGAGAACTATATGTTAACTTAAAATAGATAAACAAGAAAACTAGTGACATATGTTGTGAAATACGACCAAAATAGTATAACCATGATATTAGACACTTACCTACTGTTAAAAAGGATTTTACAAGGAAAACATAGCAATTTGAATCACCCAAAATGAGTACACGAGTCAAAAGATACGTCCAAAAGAAGTTAGCAAAACCAAAACGCCGAAACTGCCAAAACAAAGCTGTTAAGCAGCTGACCCTTTTGAACGAGGCCCTTCTGGTCCGTTTCATCAAAAAGTTAAAATACGAAAGTTGTCCGGAATGATTTTTTCCTTTGGTTTCTATAAAGCTCGAGTCCTAAACATGCATAACGAATGATATTTTTCTTCAAAATCTTAACAACCCCTTTATATGCCTAAACGACCATGTATTTTGTCACGACTAAGGAAAACCAAATGGCCTAAAGGCCTAGAAATGATATAAAAACGCGGCTAAGACCAAGCTTAAGATCTCAAAAACATAGTAATCAAAACCAAATCCACGACAAGGCCACGGCTAAAGACCTCAAAGCTTTCTAAGCCGAAACCATTAACTAAATTTTTAGTCTTAACAAAACAAAACAATTTGGATCTATTCCATCAGCAAACTATGAGACTTTACAAACATTGTCATATACTTGCTAAACATAATATACTTAATGGAAATAACAATCTTCATTCAAAATGAACTTTCCTAAGTTTATTCAACCATCGAAATGTTTACATTTGAAAAACGATCAAAACATATATTTTCTATATCAAGTTATACAACACTAGGGAACTTCATGTGAGGGGTTTATTAGAGTAAACCGTCGACGAGTTTGTTGGATTTACGAATAAAAGTATCCTGGCTCCTTGAACGTTTACTGCATGACCTCTGAATTATGATGGCCCGAACGGTAGTGCAAGATAAACTATAATTGTTTCATAAACCATTTCAACCAACATACACTAAACCACTAAGTACTACATCATGATCAATATAATGACGTCTATAGGATCATTTATGTTTTCCTCGACATTATTCCAAACCTAAGTCACAACATTCTATTTTAGGTTGCGCATAGAGGTTTCCCGGCTTATCCATTGAATTCGTTAATCACAAAACCTTATTAACTCATGGTGAGTTTTATAGCCCCTACTTTCATACATTTTGAATTACTTTTGGGGGAGATACATGCCCAACTATTTTCATTTACTTTCATAAGTACTTTAAACTTTTAAGAATTACCGTGAGTTCATAGCCCCACTTTCTATTACTTAATTGTTTTCCAAACCCTTGGAGGGGGGGGGGGAAGGATACATGCTATTTTTAAACTGAACACATTGCTTTGAAACTATAGGCTATATCTGAATGTTTTATTGGCACTAATTAACCGATTGCCATGTTTGAAGTCCTTGTATCATGAACCATTAATCACAAGCGAGTGAACGCGAATAATGTGGATAGATCTATCGGGATTGACGAATCCCGTTTGTTTGACCAAGACCTGGCAAACAAATACATTCTATTTGAGAACACTAGGTATAACAGCAAATTACCTACTAGGGCCACTATTACTATTATATCAATTTCTATTGATACACTGTTAACGTTTTGGTTGCCATGAGCTTAGTGCAATAATAAATGCTTCTTGCCTAAGATGTCATGAAGTCCTTTTCTGATTAATACATTTGTAGTCATGTGCGCATGAAGTCCATCTGGTGTTAACACATTTGTAGTCATGAGCTTAGTACAATAATAACTGTTTTGTGTTCAACTGTGAGTGTGAGTCTATAGCTCAAACTACGAATAATTGTGTTCAACTACTTAACTATAAACTCTATGAATTCACCAACCTTTGTGTTGACTGTTTTAAGCATGTATCTCAGGTCTATAATGAACGAGGCTGGCACAGAGGAGCACAGATATTCAAGAAGGCTATAAATTTTATTATCATTCGAAAACTCATTTTATGTGATTTGTAAACCGTGAAACTACTGGGACCTCATTTTTGTATACTATGATATTTATATAAATTGAATGATAAATGTTTTAAAACGACTCCATTAGAGTTTGTTTTCTATTGTTATAACTGTTGTGCCATGAAGTAACACCCAATTTGAATTCCGCTGCGTATCACGAAATTGGGGGTGTTACAGATTGGTATCATAGCTATAGTTATAGAGAAACGGGTCTAAGTGAGACCTAAACTATAACCATTTTTACAACAAAAATGTTTTATAGCCTTTCGCTCTCTGTGCCTTGCATCCTCAAAACGATTATGTGACTTTTAGGCATTTTAAGCTATAGAAACATATTAGTATATTTGTTGGGTTCAGTAAATACCCAAACCCCTTAATCTAGGATTTGAATAGAAAATAACCTAAGTGTTCTATCCGTTAAACACTATCAGGTCACTGAGTGCACAGACTCTCAGTGAGCCATCTTCAGGATACTCAGTACGAGGCGAAGAAGAAGCCTCTCCACTCAGCAAGGCGGAACTTAATGGGTGAAGACTAAGTCAAGAAGAAGATGGTGGATTCAGTAAGTGATGACAATAACTCACTGAATCCCTAAGACTCCTCTCCAACTGTTAGCACTGAAGACAAACTGAAGGAAGAGACTGAAGGCTTTGAAGACTGAAGAATGAGCGGGACTAGGCGGGAAAAGTTTACCCAGATAAAACTAAGTCCCCAAGTGCTTTATCCAGATAAAACTAAGTCCCTATCTACTAAAGCCATATCTTCCCATTTACCTCAGCAAAATTTTGTAAATAGTAAGTTAAATATATTTATAGTATCATATGTTTTTACTCCAGGGTCATCAAAGTGCCAAATGTTTAGTGTATTTTACTCAAAAGCTTACTATTATTTTAAATATCGGAAGAACTTATAGACACGAGGAGACACGGTCGGAGCAAGTAATATCTGGACTCTATGTACGAATTTTGTCAGTTGTGTTTCCAACCACTTAAGTATCTCAAATATCAATTCATCAACTTGTGTTAATAAGCATCAAACTCGATATCTGAGTGTGAGTGTCAACTTGTGTTTTG